>ML331899.1:0-217145 GCA_005239505.1 Nicotiana paniculata
ACTAGTAAACACATTTACCGCCCAAAATACATATATGTACAACCCACATCATGTCTATGGAGCTCTAAGAGTACTAAGGGTTTACAAAATACTTGCCGGAAACAAGGACCCGACTATACCTTAAAATACATAACATATACAAAAAGGATGATGTAGATTACACACGGCCCCGAGAGGAAATGGGGCTCACCGGATCTGCTGAAGGTACGAAGGGGAAACAGCACTATCGGCGGTCTAAGCTACCTGCTGTGGAACCACCTACATCCATATAAAAGATGTAGCGCCCCCGTCAAAAGGGACGTTAGTACCATTGAATAGTACTAACATGTATGAACCAAGTTTATTCCAAGTAGAATCAAACAATACACAACTAGAAAGCAATTAGGGTAACCACACAAGTATATAGAACAATGAAGATTTCACAGTTACTTGTTTCAATTTCCCATCTATCGTGGCACGCAACACGATCCCACCATAAATTCTCATCTCACCCTTATTACCTCTCCACCCTTATTACTTTGTGTTGCAGCGGGCAACCTGATCCCATCGTACATTCTCATTTCACCCTTATTGCCTCTCCACCTTTATTACTTCGTATTGTGGCGCGC
This sequence comes from Nicotiana paniculata, assembly GCA_005239505.1. Taxonomy (NCBI): domain Eukaryota; kingdom Viridiplantae; phylum Streptophyta; class Magnoliopsida; order Solanales; family Solanaceae; genus Nicotiana; species Nicotiana paniculata. Next base: position 609 of record ML331899.1, read on the forward strand.
GACCCGATCCCACCGTACATCCCCATTTCATAACAACAATCACCAACAATTATATCACAATGATCTTTATCATGAAGAACATAAGTTCATATCAACCAATAACTATGTGAAATCAAGGCACAATGATCCATACCAATCAGCAATTCATATATGGTGTTGCCACAATCATTTAACTCAATAAAATCAGCCTATATTCACTTTCATTATTTACTACACAACATTTAGCACTTGGATACATTCAACACTTTATTTCATTATCGTTTCTTTCATTTTGCAGCACATCCTCTCATACCGATTTATTCAACAATTAACGAGCTTTACACATGGTAGGATAAGCACAATGCGTCACCCTTCATAATCTCAATTAGCATGGTAATTGACTTAAGAAAATCAGAGAATGATTTACAACTCGACACAGCAGGGAAAACAATTCACATATGCTCAAGCAAGAATTTCATACCGTGTACTCGGACACAAACAAAGTAACTCTACAAAGATTAAAGTTAGCCATACATACCTTGAATCGGAATTCCCCTTTAATTTTCTACCACAATTCACCGGACCTTTTAACACCTTCAATCTAGTTCACAATGTGGCATAATTGATCTTAGAAGTAGGAATAATGATCATGTCTTGAACTCACTTGAGCATTCTACCAACCACTAGGTGTTCCTTTAGATTAAATGGCCTGTTTTTAGTGAAAGATTACTCTAACCCATTTCCTTTTATTAGATTATGACTAGTTGGTTGCATGCACGCAAAACTCCTACCCCCATCTTCATGAACTCACCTAACCATGTTTCAATTTAATAAAAAAATCTGGAAATTAAGGTTGATGGGGTGGAAGCTTACCTCTTGTAGTGAAGAAAATAGTGTTCTACTTGATCAATTCCAGGCCTGAGTAGTGATGGAGGAACAAATTTGATGAAGTTGGAACTCTCTCTCTCTCTTGAACCCACTCTCTCCTCTATCTAATTTATCAGATAATGAGCTTAAAATGAAAAGGGTATGTGTTTAGATGAACTAAGGGTCGGGTATAAAATTAGAAATTTAACAGTCCCAAAGCAGAAAGGCGGTCAGGAATCGCATTCCTGCTATGCGGTTCGCATTCCTGTCACATAATTGGCCCTCAAATGGGCCAAAAAGAAAAGTAGACTGCCCAGGTATGCAACCACTATGCGGTCTGCATACCTGTTATATGATCACATAGTGCGTCGCATAACTCCCTCCGCAAAAGTCAAGGTGCAAGGATGCGAAAACTATGCGTCCCGCATTCGTGAAATGCGATCGCATTCTGGGCCGCATATATGTCCTCAAAATGGACAGCAAATTGTCCAGGTATGCGACCACTATGCGGTCCGCATACCTGATCTACGATCGCATAGTGGACTACAGACCTGCACAAATCTGGAAAATTATATATTTTAAGTCCCGGTATAATTTTTACTCAAAAAGGGTCCGTTTTAAGAATTTCTACAGTTATAACAACACGGGGGCCTATTAGGGCATTATTTTTAGCCATGAAATTTTACGGGTCTTTACATTGCAAATTATCTTGATATATAAAGTTTTGGACTTTGTCTCTAAGGTTTATTTCTACCCAAATCAGACCTAAAAAGTCTCTCTAGACATCCTATACATCATTAGGGTTTTGAATAAATTCCATCATCCACAACTCAAAATAAAGACACGACCACATCAACACGATCCTTATGACATAGGGAATTTGTCATCCCCCTTTCTCCTTATAACTCATGTTTTAGAAAGAGAATCATGGCTAAGGAAGCTTTTCACATCTGTAGTTTAGTTATACAAGCATAACTAATGGAATGGATCCGAGGGAAAAGGTTTGGAAGCAAGAACACAAGAGGTATGTAGGGTTTCGCTTCGTTTTCGAAATGATTTGGTTTAGCTATGTTCTAGCCTTTCTTCTTGGTATTTTAAGGGTTTTTCAAGGAAAATATCAACAGGTACTGTATCTTTGTATGTTATTCAACTCCATATGTGAATTATGGAAGAAAATAGTTTAGATTGGAACTTCAAAACACAACAAAAAACAAATGGGCAATTCGCCAATTTGGCTTATGCCATCCGGACTTCTGTTTGTTTCGTTCGTTTGATGTTTTTATGTATAACTAACCCCGTATGATCGTAATAGCTTCATTTAAGATTAACTTTCATATGTTTATGCTTAGATTATTCCTAAATCATATTTAGACTTTCATGTCACAAGTTAGCCACTATGAGTCGACATTACATTCACAATTCCATTTTATTGATCGTTTTACACTATTGTGGATAACTATCTATCCTTTAGTTTGATGTTATCATCTTGTATGGTATCCATTCCGGGTATATTGTTGTGCTTTATGTTATTTTTGGGGAATCTCTACCGAAATTATTGAAAATTCGAAGAGTTGGACAAATCTTGAGTTTCTTGGTTCTAAATTGATTATAGAGGGATCCTAATAAGTTAATTATTCTTAGTATCTAATGTACATACCTAGTTTCTCCCTAAAATGGGGATAGGCTCCTCCGTCCAACTTATGGACGACGAGCGTCAGATTACGCTTCTTCCGTCTATGGTTTCCTTCATGATCTCTTGAGTCCATATGATGTTTCCACATATGTAATGACTCATACATGCTTACATTGATTATGCTGGGGGATATATCCCATAACACTAGCGAGGCCTATTTACTATATGCTGGGGGGAGATAACCCATAACGCTAGCGAGGCTTATTGATTATATGCTGGGGGAGATAGCCCATAACACCAGCCGGGCCTGTTGATTATATATTTTACCTGCTGGGGGTGGGGATATAGCCGATAACAGTAGTCATGCATGTATATATGTGTATATCTCTACAATTTGCATTGCATGACTATACATGAGGCTAGTTCAATTTTATAGTTACCTTATTGGGTTGATATAGCCCATAACACCAGACAGGTACCAATTCAGATAGTTGTTTTGTTTCAACACAGTTTCAGCTTAAAATTATATTCAGTTCCAGATCAGTTACTAGTTCTGACTCTTGTTTAGTTTTCAGCTTATATTCATATTTCCATCTTACAGTCATACTTTAGTATGCTTTACATATACTTTTCACCCTACATACTTTGTACATATCATACTCACGTCCCTTCCGGGGCGTTGCATTTCATGACGTGTAGGTACAGATAGATCAACATTTGAGCCACATCAGTAGGCCATCCACTACCTGTTGTAGTCACTCCGCTTATTCCTCGAGTTACTTATCTTTTGGTACGTGTACCTTCAGCTAGTTTGGGTATGATGGGCCCCTATTTCGTCCAGTACTTTTTCAGTTCAGCACTCCTAGAGGCTTGTAGATATGCACATGTGCAGTTAGTATGTTTTTATATGTCAGCTTGTGTTAGCCTTTTCAGCTTTCCAGATTGTACAGTTCTTATTAGCTATGCTTATGCTTGTTCAGTTTTTCCATCTATATTTATGATTAGTGGATTTTCAGCAACTTTAATGATGATCGGCTCTTAGTGTCGGTTATCCGTTGCGGCACTAGGTTGGGTCCTGACAGAGGCTTCTAATTAGAAGAGCTAATCAAGGTTTGACTTTTGAGTAAACAACTGCGGATTGATGATTTGAAGGTTCTAGTAGGTTCGTGTGATGATTTTAGGCTGATGGGTATGTTCGGATTTGGTTTTGGATGTTCCTAAAATATTTTAACTATATTTGCCAAAAGTTGGTAATTTGAAGAATTAGAGAGTTCATAAGTTTGACTGATAGTTGACTTTGAGGTTATCAAACTCCGATTATTATTCAGGGACTTGAGATAGGTTCATATTGGTGTATGAAACTTGTATGCGAAGTTTGTTTGAGATCAGAAGTGTGTAGGAGCGAATTAGATGCTTTGTTGGAAGTTTGAGAGTTTATGAACTTAAGAGAGTTCAACGTGTGGTTTAGCCTTTGATTCTTAGATGTGATATTTTCGTATGTGTTTGGAGTCTTTGGATGGTCTGGATAGCATTTATAGGCTTTTTAGTATGATTAGATGAGATACTGGGTGGCTCAGTTGAGTTTTAGACCACCCGAAGCATATTTGGTGTTGCAAATTTTGTTGGTGTCTTGAGTGTTCATCACGATCACAGAGAGTAATCTGGGGTTGGTGGTAGTTTTTTATCATGTTTGCGGAAAAGGGGATGCGTTTGCAAAGAAATAGGTGAAGGCTGGAGCTTAGCCTTTGTGTTTTCAAAGGGCTGGACACATTTCGTGATGCATGGTGGGCAAGAGGCCTTCACGTTCATCTGGGTTGTGTCACGTTCGCGTATGTGAGGAAGGCGAAGACGGATTTAGGGAAGAAGAATTTTTGTGCTTTGCAAACGTGATACTTAGGCCGTGTTCAAGGATATTGCTGGGAAGTCTACTTAAGTTGTTAATTTGGGGTTTTGCCCATTCTCTCATATTTTGAACCCTAGGATTTGAGATGGGCGATTATTCAAGGGAATTTTCATATAAGGCAAGAGGGTAAGTGATTCCTTCTCATTTTTATCATATTTCAGAATTTATATGGATTTTTAACCCCTAAATCAAAGATGTAAAGTGTAAAAATTGGAGTTTTTGATATGAACTTAAGGGAGGGAATTTAGGGGGTTTGAACATGAAATTGGAATCCGATTTGGAATCTACTTATACATATGGACTCATGGGGTTATAGCTAGTCAAGATCTTCTCCTTGATTCGGGTTTTGACCATGTAAGTTCGGGTTGACTTCTGTTGACTTTTTGAGAATTGATTAAAGATTAAAGTTTTATTATTTGGAATTTATTCCAATGATATTATTTGACTTTATTAAGTATTATTTGGCTAGATTCAAACCGATTGGAGGTTCTTTTTAAAGGATAGACAATTTTACAGGGTTAATTTGACTTGCTAAGGTAAGTATCTTCCCTAACCTTGTTGTGAGGGAATAACCCTTAGGATATAACCGTGTTTGCTTAATTGAAATATATGAAAAACAATGTATATGCGAGGTCACGAGTGTATACACGGGCGTTATGTACTATTCATGACCGAGTTAAATTTTAGGCTCTTATTATGCCTTGTTTGGTTGTGTCCCTTCCATGATTTATGTTTTAACCAATTGTATGACTACGTGAGCTTACTCTTTCATGCTAGTAATCACGATTAGGATTACTACCCCTTAATTGGTCAAGAAGGCTATTTGTGGAAGTGTTAATATACTTGATTTAGTTGTAGTCATGCTTATATCTTAAGTATACATCTGGACCTTTATTTATTATGTCCTTGTGCACCTTATTGATTATTTGTGAGAATATGCATCCTTTCAGATGGAATGATATTACGGATTTACTATGATTATGGTATGTTTGGACATGTAGTCTGGATTGATTGAGATATGGCACAAGGTTTTTACCGTGCAGGCATTGTGGTATTATTATTGTGATTGCACAAGGTTCCTACCGTGCAATATTATGATATTGTTACTATTACGGCGTGAGGGTTTTGCCGTGCAACATGTAGATATGGATCTATCCCCTTGGGGCCGCCCTCTCATATTTCACTCTTGATGGTGTACACGCACATTGTGAGAAATTGGTATATTTCTGGTTGATCTGATTTGGAACATGATATGGTGATTTTGGAGGTGGAAGCTCTAACCATGAAAGTGAATCCTTTAAGCCATATCATGCATACTATATGATTCTTTTTTTGTATTCGAATAGGCTACTTGATGTCTCCATTATATGCTTTGGACTTGCTGGACGAGATAGAATTATCCATGTTGATTTGATATCTCTTTCTATGATCTTTGGCGATAATGTATCTCCCTTCATAGTCTTGTTATGCATATCTATGAATTGTAAATGTTTATTTTATTAGTAGGTATTACACGACTTTAACCTCGTCGCTATTTCACCGAGGTTACTCTTGATACTTACTGAGTATATATTTTCCCATACTCATACTATATTTCTACATATTCTATGCAGATTCGGGCGTTGCTAGTAGTGGACCTCAGGAGGGTTCCTAGTAGCTGACATAGGAGACTTGAGGTAGTGTTGCATGATCGCTCGATGACCTTTGGAGTCCCCTTCCTCCTATTTTCATATTGCTATTTACCTTTCAGACATTATTTGTATTCTTGAGTGATTCAGTTATATCTTATATTAAAGCTCATGACTCTGTACTACCAGGTTTGGGTAATTTATTATTGCAATATCTTTATACTTTATGTTGGTAAAGACTTATTCCGCCATTTATAATATTTCAATTGTATTACATCTTGATCATGCATATCTGATTCCATGTTGGATGTTGGCTTACCTAATCATAGAGGATTAGGTTCCATCACGACCGTTGGTGGAATTTTAGGTCGTGACAATATTACGATTTGGTTTATTGTTTTAACTTTGACTTGAGACAAATAATATGAAGTTTAAAGAACTATTTCGACGAATATTTCAAGTGAAATAATTGTTTTACTTATAACTCAACTTCGAAAAATGGTCGTATTGTTTAATCGGGTCTCCCATATACTTTTTGGCTATTTTTATCCTCACAGTTTAACTAAGTTTTTAATTTGTCCTTACTATGATGAAGCTGACACGTGGTGGTATCTAAGTGAAAGACAAACCCAAAACAAAACAAACTCAATCCCATTTTGATAAATCGTGACCTACCGGACCACGCACTCCAATTAAACCATAGACGAAGAAAAATGCTCGTGTCAATATGGCTTTAATCGAAGCAAACAAAGTTATGGTGAAAGAAAATTCATTTCCCAAAACAAAGAGACTCTTGAAAACAAAGTTCATTGCCCAAAACCAGTATCTATAAAGCCTTAATCAGAGGAACACTAGCAAGAAAATGGTGATACAATTCCTCCGACAAGATAAAATTAGTGGGCAGTCATTCGATAGTGGAGATAAAAGCTCGCTGCGGGAGATCGCTATTTAACAATGTTAAATAGAGATAAACCACCAGACAGGAAAAACAAGTAACAACACCGAGACTGACAAAAGCAAAGCACAAAAATTCACCAGAAAAGATGTCGGTTAATGGTAAAAATGAGGGTCGTCAAATTTGATATTTCGTGTCAGATTTGAAGATTCTAGCATTGCCAGCAGTGGGATTATAGTGTCTTCTTATCAAATATGATGGTTTTGGCCAGATCTTGATTCATTTTATTTTTTATCCAAGTAGCCTAAAGTTTGATCTTCTTGTGCTACAATGATGCCAAACATGACAGATCTAATAAGGGAGAGAGGAGGGAGAAGTGAAGTGGCGATGGGTCAGAGGTTATTCGATTAGGACTAGGTTAATTCCTTTTGGATTGGGTCTTTCACTTACAGGCTTCCACGTGTCAGGTTCGTTAAAGTAGGAGCAAATTTGAAACTTTACCAAATGGCAGGGATGAAAATGGTCAAAACGTGTAACGAGGGACAAGATTAAACAATAAACGGTAGTAGATAAATAAATTTTGCCTTTTTCATTTCATCTTTCTCTTAAGTGATATTCATCTCCAAATACAACACACTTTTTTTCCAAATTTGCTTGTCTAACAAGAAATATAACCATTCATCATGCGTTTAATTTATTTACTTTTATTTTAAATACTCTAACTAGTAAGTGACTTTGAATATCCTAATGATGAATAAAATCATTCAAGTTTCACAATTTTCTTAGGGATTATTTGGTTACTGGATAAAGATATTAATCGGATATAAAATTTTAGTTTATAATAATCCCATGTTTGATTGTGAATATTGTTGTGTAATGACCCAACCAGTCATTTTGATCATTTGCATTTCTGTTCAGTGGTTTGAGGCCGCGGGTAGCTTCATATGGTGTATTATGACCTGCATGTATGGTTGGTTTCAGTATTCGAGTCGTTCGAGATTAAATTGGAAAGATGATTGCCATGACCCCAAAACCTAAACTAGCCGTGATGGCGCCTATCGTGGAACTAGGCTAGCCAATAACCATATGTTCACAATTTTTTTCAAAATCCTAATCCAATTTCAAGCATTTCATAAAATATACAGAGTTTACTAAATACGTTAGGCCAATTACACAGTTCAACCAACCCCAAAACCCGGAGCCAACATGTCATGAGCATCTAATAAAAATAAGTCAAAGGTATACTATTCTAATACAAAAACCTCCGAATAAATAGCTAGATAAAACAAGAAGGGAAAACAGAGATGCTGCGAACGCTGAACATCTACCTCTATATCCTGCAATCCGGATCCGCACGAAATAAATGGCTAATGCTCGGTATCTGCACATGAATTTGCACACAGGGGTGCAGGAGGTAATGTGAGTACGCCAACTCAGTAGTAAATAAAATAAATAAAGTCTAAGAGGCAAGAAATCACATAGAAATTAATGTCATCAATTCACAATATGCACAACCTTTCTTTCCAACAGTATAAACAAAGATATATGATATCATCATGCCTTAAACCCTTTCAGAAAAATCCTTTGAGACATGTATATTTTAAACAACTTCAAACCGAAAGATTTAGTATGAAAATGAAGTAAATCATAAAGAGGCCCCTCGGGCAAAAACATATTTCATAAGTTCAGAGTGAAAGTAGTAAAATCATAAGTAGCCCCTCGGGCGAAAACATGTATCATAATCAGCCCCTCGGGCATGCCTCACAGTCACTCATAATCAGCCCCTCGGGCATACCTCACCATCACTCGTAATCAGTCACTCAGCACCTCACAGTCACTCATGCCTCCCAATCACTCGTCACTCGGCACTTGGTGCGCTCACTGGGGGTGTGTGCAGACTCTGGATGGGCTCCTTCAGCCCAAGTGCTAATATCAAGCCACCTCGTGGCGTATCATATCCTCACAATCAGGCCCTCGGCCTCACTCAGCAGAACTACTCAAAAAGCCCCTCGGGCGAATCAGTAAAATAGGGTACTCGACCCAAAACATCATTTTTAAATCTCAAAGTAGTGTAAATCAGGCTGAGTTTCAAAAACAGTAAGCACAATGTGGCTGAGTAAAATCATCAACAAATAGTGAGGAAAACACCAATAAAAAAAAAAGCCCCCAAGGGGTCTAAACAGATCGTCACGAGGCCCCAAACACAACTTATAGCCCAAATATTTCAACAATCTTTAGAACATAATTTAACATAAGGTTTTGAGTAAAATATGCAACTCATTAGTTGCCGCGGAGTGGACCTAGTCCAATCCAAAAATCAGTGCGCGCCACATACTCGTCATCCGACATGTGCGCCATTCTAAAATCAGTGAGAAATACGTAGTCTGGGGTTTCATACCCTCAGGACAAGATTTATAACCATTATTACCTCTACCGGGCCACAACACTAGTCCGCTATGCTCTTGCCTCTCAAATTGGCTCCCGATTGCTCCGAATCTAGCCAAAACCGATTTGACATCATTAATATATACTAAAGGAACACAACCCAATCAAAAACTATCAAATTATACAAGAATCTCGAAATTCGGCCAAACCTGAGCCTCGGGCCCACGTCTCGGTATTCGATAAATTTTACATCACTAGAAACCTCGTCATCCCACGATTCTACACATAGATAAAACACCACAATCGTACCACAATTGCCTACCCGAATTGCCAAAAGAATTTTTCCAATCCTCCACCTATTTTTCCAGACCTTTTCCTACTTTAATCCTCCAATTTACAAGCCTAATCCGAACAAAATAGCATAGAAACTATTTTAATAACCCGAGAACTTACCTTCACTGAAGAACCACGAATTCCTCTTCAATTTGCCTTCAAAAGAGCTCCAACCTCATGCAACAATGGGGGAATGAATAAAATTTCACGGATGCCTCTTTTATACTGTTCTGCCCAGCATTTCCGCACCTGCGGACACTTAGTCGCACCTGCGGTCCGAGGTGCGCACCTGCGCAATCCCACTAACAGACCAATTCTCACACCTGCGGCCACTTCTCTGCACCTGCGGCTTCGCAGGTGCGCCCATCTCTTCGCACCTGCGCATGGCCTTTCTCACCTGCGACATTGCACCTCCGGCTACCCTTCCGCAGGTGCGGCCAACACCAGAAACTTACACCAGCAGCCATTTGCTGCAATTTTCCAAGTTCAAAACTCCGCCAACAATCTGAAATCAATCCCGAGCCCCTCGAGGCCCCAACCAAACATACCAACATACCCCATAGCCTTATTCCAACTTAGTCGAGCCTTCGAAACACAAAAAACAACACGAAAACACCAAAATTACATCAAATTTAAGCCTATGAACTTTGAAACTTCCAAATTTCACCAACTACGCCGAAACCAACCAAAACACCTCCGATTGACCTGAAATTTTTCACACATACCCAAAATGACATTACGGACTTGTTCCAACTTCCGGAATCCCATTCCGACCCCGATAGCCTATTTCCCACTGCCAACCAGAAATCGCCAAAAACTAACTTTCGCCAATTCAAGCCTAATTCTACATCGGACATCACAACTCCAGTCCCAAATCACCTAACGAAGCTGTTCGAGCCATAAAATCCGCTTTCTGAGGCCGTTCACCAATAAGTCAATTCTCAGTTGACTTTCTGAACTATTAGGCTACTTTGAGAGACTAAATGCCTCAATTCTCACCATGACCACTCCGGACCCAAATCAACTGACCCAACACAACAAAAACCGGCTAGAAATATATGACAAATGCAGTTGGGGGAACCGGGGTAAATCTCACGGAATGACCGGTCGGGTCGTTACATCCTCCCCCTCTTAAACAAACGTTTGTCCTCGAACGGGTCTAGAAACATACCTGGAGTCTCGAATAAGTGAGGATATCTGTCACGCATCTCCCGCACGGTCTCCCAGGTGGCATCCTCCACCGGCTGCCCTCTCCACTAAACCTTCACTGAAACTATATCCTTAGACCTCAGCTTCCTGACCTATCGACCCAAAATAGCCACTAGCTCTACCTCATATGACATATCACCCTCGAGTTGAACCGTGCCGAAGTCCAAAACATGAGACGAGTCACCAACATACTTCCGAAGCATCAAAACATGGAACACCGGATGAATACCCGATAAACTGGGAGGCATAGCAAGCCTATAATTCACCTCCCCAACCCTCTGAAGCACCTCAAATGGCTCAATGAACCTGGGACTCAGCTTCCCCCTCTTCTCGAATCTCATAACACCCTTCATGGGCGACACCTTCAGCAACAACTTATCCCCAAACATGAAAGACACATCTCGGACCTTCCGGTACGCATGACTCTTCTTCCTAGACTGCGTCGTGCGAAGCCGCTCTGAATCAACTTCGCCTTGCCCAACGCATCCTAAACCAAGTCTGTGCCCAATAGCCTAGCCTCGCCCGGCACAAACCAACCAACCGGAGATCTGCACCTCCTACCATATAAAGCCTCATACGGAGCCATCTGGATACTCGACTGATAGCTGTTATTATATGCAAACTCCGCTAGTGGCAGAAACTGGTCCCATAAACCACAAAAGTCAATCACACAAGCACGCAACATATCCTCCAAAATCTGAATGGTACACTTCAATTGACCGTCGGTCTGAGGATGAAACGATGTGCTCAACTCGACCTGAGTACCCAACTCTCTCTGCACGGCTCTCCAAAACTGAGATGTGAACTGAGTACCTCTGTCAAAAATGATAGAAACTGGAACCCCATGCAATCAGACAATCTCCTTGATATAAATCTCAGCTAACCTCTCCGAAGAATAAGTAGTACCAACAGGAATGAAGTGCGCGGACTTGGTCAGCCGATCCATAATAACCCATATAGCATCAAACCTCCTCGAAGTCCGTGGGAGTCCAACTACGAAGTCCATAGTGATCCGCTCCCACTTCCACTTCGGAATATCAAATCTCTGAAGCAATCCACTTGGTCTCTGGTGCTCATACTTGACCTGCTGACAGTTGAGACACCGAGCCACAAACTCCACAATATCTTTCTTCATCCTCCTCCACCAGTAATGCTTCCTTAAATCCTGATACATCTTTGCGGCACCCGGATAGATGGAATACCGCGAACTATGGGCCTCTGCTAGAATCAAATCTTGAAGCCCATCTACATTGGGCACGCAAATCCGTCCCTGCATCCTCATGACCCCATCATCACCAATAACCACATCCCTGGCACCACCGCGACGGACGTTGTCCTGAAGAAAAACCAAATATGGATCATCATACTGGCGTGCTCTATTCTGATCGTAAAGAGAAGACCTGGGGACTACACAAGCCAACACCCGCGGAGGCTCTGATAGATCCAATCTCACCAAACGACCCGCTAAGGCCTGAACATCAAGGGCTAATGGCCGCTCTTCTACTGGGAGGTAGGCTAGACTCCCCAAACTCTCTGCTCCACGAGTCAGGGCATCAGCCACTACATTGGCCTTCCCCGGATTATATAAGATAGTGAGGTCATAATCCTTGAGAAGCTCTAACCATCTCCTCTGACGCAAATTCAAGTCCTTCTACCTCAGTAGATACTACAAACTACGATGATCAGTGAAAATCTCGCACTGCACTCCATACAAATAATGCCGCCAAATCTTCAAGGCATGAACAATGGCAGCTAACTCAAGATCGTTCACTGGATAATTCTTCTCGTGCACCTTCAACTGTCTAGACGCGTAGGCAATCACCCTACCATCCCGCATCAATACCGCTCCCAAACCAACTCTAGAAGCATCACAATAGACTGTGTAAGAACCCGAACCAGTAGGCAAAACTAGTACTGGAGATGTGGTCAATGCTGACTTAAGCTTCTGAAAGCTCTCCTCACACTCATCCGACCATCTAAATGGAGCACCCTTCTGGGTCAATCTGGTCAAATGCGAAGCAATAGAAGAGAATCCTTTCACAAAGCGATGATAATCCCGCCAAACCAAGGAAACTCCTAATCTCTGTAGCTGAAGACGGCCTGGGCCAACTCTACACCGCCTCTATCTTCTTCGGATCAACCTGAATACCCTCACTAGACACCACGTACCCCAAGAAAGCTACCAAACCAAGCCAAAACTCACACTTGGAGAATTTTGCATAAAGCTTCTCCTCCCTCAACCTCTGTAACACAACTCTCAAATGTTGAGCATGCTCTTCCTGGCTACGAGAATAAACCAGGATGTCATCAATGAACACAATGACGAAAGAATCAAGGTAAGGATGAAACACGTTGTTCATCAATTGCATGAACGCAGCTGGGGCATTGGTCAACCCAAATGACATAAGCAAGAATTCATAATGACCATATCTGGTCCTGAAAGCAGTCTTCGGAATGCTAGAATCCCGAATCTTTAACTGATGATACCCAGATCTCAAGTCAATCTTGGAAAACACTCTGGCTCCCTGAAGCTGGTCAAAAAAATCATTAATGCGGGGCAAGGGATATCGGTTATTCACCGTAACTCTGTTCAGCTGCCGATAATCAATACACATACGCATGGACCTATCCTTCTTCTTCACAAATAACATCGGTGCACCCCAAGGTGACACACTAGGCCGAATGAACCCCTTATTCAGGAGTTCCTGAAGATGCTCCTTCAATTCATTTAGCTCCGTTGGTGCCATATGATAAGGTGGAATAGAAATAGGCTGGGTTCCTGACACCAAGTCAATACCAAAATCAATATCCCTGTCAGGTGGCATGCCTGGCAGGTCTGCAGGAAACACATCCGGAAAGTCACGGACCACAGGAACTGAATCAATAGCGGGAGTCTCACCACTAACATCCCTCACAAAGGCCAAATAAGATAAACACCCTTTATCAACCATGCGCTGAGCCTTCAGGGAGGAAATCACCCTGCTAGGCATATACTCATAAGAACCTCTCCACTCAACTCTCAGACACCCTGGCATAGCTAAGGTCACGGTCTTAGCGTGACAATCAAGAACAACATGGCATCGAGATAACCAATCCATGCCCAATATCACATCAAAATCGACCATGCTGAGTAATAGTAGGTCCACTCGGGTCACCAGACCCCTAATAGATATCATGCACGACCGGTACACATGGTCCACAACAACAGTATCGCCCACCGGAGTCGACACATGAACAGAGGTGACTAGAGACTCACGGGGCACATCCAGAAAATGGGAAAAATATGAAGAAACATAGGAATATGTAGAACCAGGGTCAAATAAAGCCAAGGCATCTCGGCAACAGAGACAATACCTGCGATCATGGCATCCGAGGCCATAGCATCTGGCCTGGCTGGAAATGCATACATGCGAGCCTGACCTCTAGGGCGGCCTATGGCTGACTGACTACCACCCCTGGCTGCCTAGGCGAGTGGTGAAGTAACTCGAGCTGAACTCGAGGGCTGTCCCCTCTTCTGAGAAGATCCACCGGAACGGCGGGGACACTACCTCCACACCTGCCCAAACTCTCCACACTCAAAAATACTCCCTGGAGCTGGAGGCGGGGACTGATAGAAACCCCTAGCACCTGAATGGCCACTGGAAGACTCATGCATAGAAGAACTCTGAACTGGGGGTGCTTGAGCTGCACTCTGAGCTAGGAGGGCAAAAAATAAAGTACGGCCTGATTGAGAACCATGGGGACCATGCCCCCAAGATGCACCACTGTATGTTGGGCGGCCTGACTGAGGAGGCCTGAATGAACGACCCCTACCCTGCTGAAACTGCCCCCTGAAGGGAGCACCACTAGAACTACCCAAACTACGAGGCCTCTTGGCCTCCCTCTCCTCCCGCTCCTGGCGGCGAACAGACTTAATATCTCGATCTATGTCAACAACCTGCTCGAATGAAGCACCCGATACTCTCTCCCGAGTCATAAATAGCCGGAGCTGATAAAAAAGACCATCTACAAACCTCCTCACCCTCTCCCTATCAGTAGGGAAAATCTCAGAAGCATGCCTAGCCAACTCGGAAAACCTCATATCGTACTGAGTAACTAATAACTCTCCCTGGCGCAGCTGCTCAAACGACCTACACTGCTCCTCTCTATGGGACTGAGGAACATAATTCTCCAAAAAGATCGTGGAGAACTGCTGCCAGGTGAGAGGTGCTGAACCAACCGGCCTACGCCTTTCGAATGACTCCCACCAAGTAAAGGCAGCACCCCCAAACTGAAATGTAACAAATGAGACCCCCACTGGTCTTCAAAATACCCGTAGTACGTAGTATCCTCTGGCACTTATCTAGAAACCCCTAGGCATCCTCTCCCTCTATACCGCTGAAAATCGGAGGCTGAAGTCTGCTGAACCTCTCCAACCTGCACTGCTCGTCCTTAGGCATAGCAAGGACCACATAATCCTGGATCGGAGCAACTGGTTGAGCTGGTGCTGCTCCTGGTGCCTGAATACTCTGTACAACCTACTCATGTGTCCGAGCAGCTGGAGTCTGATTGCCTCCCCCAGCCTGAGTTGTGGTGGCAGTAGAAGACATGGCGACTGCCTGAGCCAAACTGGTGCACACAGTCAATATCTGAGACAGGGTCTCCGGAAGACCCGGATAACCATAGGCACTGCCGGTGCCTGATCCTGTCCCGCTGGAACACCATCAACGGGAACCTGATCCTGAATAATAGGGGGATCCTGTGGTACTGCCCTGGCTACTGCGCGGGCTGGCCCCTACCTCTACCACAGCCTTGACCTCTCACTGGTCTAGCTGGCGCCTGGTCACTCTGATCGGTCTGGCGTGTCCTCACCATCTGTGAGAGAATGGAACAACGTAAGTTCAGATTTCAAGAATCAATAGATTAGCACGAAAGAGTTAAAGAAAGATAGAAATGTTTCCTAAAAGTTCGGCAGCCTCTCGAAGATAAGTACAGACGTCTCCGTACCGATCCGCAAGACTCTACTAAACCTGCTCATGACCGTTGAGTCCTATGTAACCTAGGCTCTAATACCAAACTGTCACGACTCAAAAACCTAAACTGGCCGTGATGGCGCCTATCGTGGAACTAGGCTAGCCAATATTCACATGTTCACAATTTCTTTCAAAATCCCAATCGAATTTCAAGCATTTCATAAAATACACAGTGCAACCAACCCCAAAACCCGGAGCCAACATGTCATGAGCATCTAAGAAAAATAATCCAAAGGTATACTATTATAATACAAAAAGCTCTGAATAAATAGCTAGATACAACAAGAAGGGAAAACAGAGATGCTGTGAACGCTGAACATCTACCTCTATATCCCGCAATCCGGCTCCGCACGAAATAAATGGCTAATGCTCGGTATCTACACCTGAATCTGCACAACAGGGGTGCAGGGAGTAATGTGAGAACGCCAACTCAGTAGTAATGAAAATAAATCAAGTCTAAGTGGCAAGAAATCACATAGAAATTAATGTCATCAATTCACAATATGCACAGTATTTCTTTCCAACAGTATAAACATATATATATGATATCATCATGCCTTAAACCCTTTCAGAAAAATCCCTTGAGACATGTATATTTTCAACAACTTCAAACCGAAAGATTTAGTATGAATATGAAGTAAATCATAAAGAGGCCCCTCGGGCAAAAACATGTATCATAATCAGCCCCTCGGGCATGCCTCACAGTCACTCATAATCAGCCCCTCGGGCATACCTCACCATCACTCGTAATCAGTCACTCAGCACCTCACAGTCACTCATGCCTCCCAATCACTCGTCACTCGTCACTTGGCACTCGGCACTCGGTGCGCTCACTGGGTGTGTGTGCAGACTCAGGAGGAGCTTCTTCAGCCCAAGCGCTAATATCAAGCCACCTCGTGGTGTATCATATCCTCACAATCTGGCCCTCGACCTCACTCAGCAGAACCTCTCAAAAAGCCCCTCGGGCGGATCAGTAAAACAGGGTACACGACCCGAAACATCATTTTTAAATCTCAAAGTAGTGTAAATCAGGCTGAGTTTCGAAAACAGTAAGCATAATGTGGCTGAATGAAATCATCAACAAATAGTGAGGAAAACTGCAGTAAAAAAAAAGCCCCCAAGGGGTCTAAACAGATCGGCACGAGGCCCCAAACACAGCTTATAGCCCAAATATTTTAAACAACTTTAGAACATAATTTAACATAAGGTTTTGAGTAAAATATGCAACTCGTTGGTTGCCGCGGAGTGGACCTAGTCCAATCCAAAAATCAGTGTGCGCCACATACTCGCCATCTGACATGTGCGCTATTCTAAAATCAGTGAGAAATACGTAGTCCGGGGTTTCATACCCTCAGGACAAGATTTATAACCAATACTTACCTCTACCAGGCCACAACACTAGTCCGCTATGCTCTTTCCCCTCAAATTGGCTCCCGATTGCTCCGAATCTAGCCAAAACCAGTTTAATATCATTAATATATACTAAAGGAACACAACCCAATCGAAAACTATCAAATTATACAAGATTCTCAAAATTCGGCCAAACCCGAGCCCCAGGCCCACGTCTCGAAATTCAATAAATTTTACATCACTAGAAACCTCGTCCTCCCATGACTCTACACATACCAAAAACACCACAATCAGACCACAATTGCCTACCCAAATTGCCAAAAGAATTTTTCCAATCCTCCACCTATTTTTCCCAACCTTTTCCTACTTTAATCCTCCAATTTACAAGCCTAATCCGAATAAAATAGCATAGAAAAAATTTTATTAACCCGAGAACTTACCTTCACTGAAGAACCACGAATTTCCTCTTCAATTTGCCTTCAAAAGAGCTCCAACCGCATGCAACAATGGGGGAATGAATAAAATTTCACGGATGCCTCTTTTATACTGTTCTGCCCAGCATTTCCACACCTGCGGACACTTAGTCACACCTGCGGTCCCAGGTGCGCACCTGCGCAATCCCACTAACGGACTAATTCTCGCACCTGCAGCCACTTCTCCGCACCTGCGGCTTCGCATGTGTTGCCATCTCTTCGCACCTGCGGATTTCCCTTGCCTATCCTCCTTTTGCACCTGTGCATGGCCTTTTGCACCTGCGATATCGCACCTGCGGCTACCCTTCCGCAGGTGCGGCCAACACTAGAAACTTACACCAGCAGCCATTTACTGTAATTTTCCAAGTTCAAAACTCTGCCAACCATACGAAATCAATCCCGAGCCCCTCGAGGCCCCAAAAAAATATACCAACACACCCCATAGCATTATTCCAACTTAGTTGAGCCTTCGAAACACCAAAAACAACACAAAAACACCAAAATTACATCAAATTCAAGCTTATGTACTTTGAAACTTCCAAATTTTGCCAACTACGCCGAAACCAACCAAAACACCTCTGATTGAGCTGAAATTTTTTATTCATACCCAAAATGACATTACGGACCTGTTCTAACTTCCGGAATCCCATTCTGACCCCGATAGCCTATTTCCCACTGCCGACCGAAAATCGCCAAAACTAACTTTCGCCAATTCAAGCCTATTTCTACACCGAACATCACAACTCCATTCCGAACACACTCCTAAGTCCCAAATCATCTAAAAAAGTTGTCCGAGCCATAAAATCTGCATTCCGAGGTTGTTCACCAATAAGTCAACTCTCAGTTGACTTTCTCAACTATAGGCTACTTTGAGAGACTAAATGCCTCAATTCTCACCATGACCACTCCGGACCCAAACCAACTGACCCAACACAACAAAAATAGTCTAGCAATATATGAAAAATGCAGAAATAGGGGAAACGAGATAAATCTCACGGAACGACCGGCCGGGTCGTTACAATGATTCTCATGTTAGAAGCTTTAAATTGGAAAGGTTGACCAAGTTTGACTTTTGTGTATTTGATCTTGGATCAGAGTTTTGATGGTTCAGTTATGTCCATATGGTTATTTTAGACTTACACGTATGTACGGATATGGATTTGGAGGCTCCTAGGTTGTTTTGGCTTAAATTTGCAAAGGTTGGATAGATAAAGGTTTGGAAGGTTGATATGTTTGACCGAGAGTTGACTTTGTTGATATAAGGTTAGGATTGAGGTTTCGGGAGTTGGTATAGGTATGTTTTATCATTTGGGACTTGCATGTAATATTTGAGGTCATTTTGAATTGATTTGATATAGTTCAACATGAGTTTTGGAAGTTGGAAGTTTAGTCGTTTCCTTAGGCTTGAATTGAGGTGCGATTTGCGGTTTTGATGTTCTTTGTGTGGTTTGGGGCCTCTAGCAGGTCTATGTTATGTTTTCTGTTTCGAATTGGTTTTGGGCCATTTTTTGGTATGTAGCATTGCTAGTTTTTTCTGATGCTTCAGGTGTTCTTCGCGATCGTGAAGGTGTTGTCGTGATCCCGTAGTGTCATTGGTGACTAGAAAGTTT
Source organism: Nicotiana paniculata (assembly GCA_005239505.1). Classification (NCBI taxonomy): domain Eukaryota; kingdom Viridiplantae; phylum Streptophyta; class Magnoliopsida; order Solanales; family Solanaceae; genus Nicotiana; species Nicotiana paniculata. The sequence goes on from ML331899.1 coordinate 19,886, forward strand.
TCCTTATCGTATTCGCGATGCTGGGGTCCCGATCGTGGACCTGGGGAGAGTGATTCATCACGTTCACATTGAAACGTCGCGATCGCGTAGTGGTTAGTCATGCTGGGAAGGCCATGTGCTTTGGTCGTCGCGTCGCGTCGCGTAAGCTTAGGTGGTTGGTGCATTGCGTTCGCACCCTTCTAGTCACGTTCATGTAGAGCTTCTGGAGGCAACCTGTATTTTGTTCTTCGTGATCGTTATGTAGGTCCCGCGATCACAAAGGGGACCACTGGGCAGAATCATTAATGTGCTCTATTTCAAATATTTTGGTTATTTTATCACATTTTGAGTTATAAAGCTCGAATTTGCACGATTTTGGAGGGGATTTTCACGATTTGGATTGGGATAAGTATTTTGACTCGGATTTGTTTATTACTCATGATTCCAACCTTGTTATTAGCATTTATTTGATGAATCTAAGTGTGGGAAATTGAGGATTTTAGTAAAAACTTTTCTAAATGAAATTTGATTATTTGAAGGTCGATTTGAGGTCAAAATTGGATGAAACTAGTATGGTTGGACTACTCGTATTTAAATAGGTGTTTGAAATTTCTGAGTTTGGTCGGGTTCCTTGTTGCAAGTCTGGGGATGACCTTTTGGTTGACTTGCATAATTGAACCAAGATCGAAGCTTTATCGTTTGGGCTCATTTTCTATGGTTTTTATCAATGTTATTAAGTTGTTTTGGCTAGATTCGAGCCGTCGGGAGGTTGTTTCATGCGAGAAGGGATTCTTAGAGTATTGATTTATCCTATTTGAGGTAAGTATCTTGCCTAGCTTTGTGGGGGGAAACTTCCCCATTAGATTAGGTCTAATTGATTGTTTGTACTATGTGAAGAACGTGTACATAAAGTGACGAGTGTGTACACGGACGTATGTGTTGGTTATGACCGGATTTGACCCGAGGTTGCTTTTATAGCTCTATCTTGATTGCGAAGCTCTTGTTTCACGTGATTTCACTTTGGTTATTAACTTGAGTCAGATTCCATTATAGAGATCATGTTTTAGGAATTTTAGTTCTTATATGGCCAAGTTGGGAGTTTGTGAAATTCTTGCTAATTTGATTTAGCTTTCATGCTTATTCGTTGAACACCTATCCGTTTTTCCTTATTAATTGTCCTTGTTCACTGTGTTGGCAGATTTGTGAGTTGATGTCTTGATGACAATTGTTGGTGTGTGTGTGTGTGTATATATATATATATATTCTTGTACATATGGAGAGACAAGGTGGGATGATTATTGAAACGCGTGTGGCGAGACAATGCGAGCATTTACTTTATTGTTGCGCACATGGTGAGATAAGGGTGGCTTTGTGGGGATGATATGTGATGGCATGGGGGTGTGTTGTTGATGAAAAGGGGTATTCTTTCTTATGCTTATGACTTCCTTGTGTCTGTCATGCATATTACGTGATTTGTTGTGTTGTTCCTAATATGCTACTATGTGTCTCTGGTATTACTTGATGATTTGACTGCCAAGATGAATTTACCAATGTAAAATTATCATCTCATATTCTGTTGAGTTAATGCTAACATAACGGATTGAAATAAAAGGAAGTTGTTATCATGCATTACTTTATTTGATTCTTGATAAATTTCTCTTGAACGTGTTAATCGTAACTTACACAAGTACGATATATGTGGTGACACGAGGTCTTTGTCATGAGAGTGAGACTTATATTATGGCATGAGATCTTTGTTGTGCGGTTGTGGTATATGTTGTGGCACAAGATCCTTGTTGTGCGAGTGTGACTTATATTGTGGCACGAGGTCTTTACCGTGCTAGTGAGACGTATACTGTGGCACGATGTCTTTGGGTCTTTGCCGTGCGAGTGAGACTTATATTGTGGAACGAGATCTTTATCGAGCGAGGATGATTGATAATGTGGGCACGAGGTGCCGTTTGTGTGTGATTCTATTTGATGACTTATTATTGGAACAGAACCTTTACTTGATCTAAATGGTTATCGCTTAGTTTGATGAGACTACAGTAATTGCTTTCTGTTATTATTTTTTTTGTCAGTTTTTGATATTATTGCGCAGGTTATTTGACTAGTGAGTGTCTTGACTTGAACTTCTTCGCTACTCCGCCAAGGTTAGTCTTGATACTTACTGGGTACCGACCGTGGTGTACTCATACTATATTCTGCACTTTTTTGTACAGATCCATGCAGTGAGAGTTCTTTTATCGTGAGAATTCAAGGTAGAGCTGTTTTGATCATCGTAGTCCCTTGTATTCCTTTTCTTACATTGGTACTATCAATTCTCTATCGGAAGAGTATTGTATTTGAGTTGTTTCCATGTATTCAGTTAGAGTTCGTGACTCAATACCACCTAGTTCTGGGAATATGTTGTGATTATTGTCGTGTTGGCTTGTACCACCTTTATTCTATGCATATATGTTTAACTCTACTTCTTTTTATATCACGTCTTTAATGATTTAAAATTTGTAATTAATCGGCTTACTTAGTTAGAGACTAGGTGCCATCATGTCTCCTATAGTGGGATTTGGATCGTGACATGTTGACGCCCAATTTTGTCTCACTATATTTAAAAATTAAGTTATGTTGGCTTTTTAGTCAGTAATTGTGAAATATAACATTTTTGCACATTTTTTACTTTAATGAAATTTATTGACAATTATTCCTGTTTTTACAAAATATAGAAATTTGTATTATTTTATTACAACTACTCAAAAAAAGCTATTTTGTGCATTTTTAAAGCAATTCATTAATAATTTTAAAAATAGATAATAATTACTACAATATTATTTTAGTCGTTAACATGTCACGACCGAACTCTCACTGGAGCCACGATGGCACCTAACTATACTTGCTACGTAAGCCAACAGTTTCACAATAACTGCAAATTCAATAAAATAGTATTTAATAAACTCAATAGCGGAAATATCATGAAATAACTACGAAATAATAGTAATACCACTACAACCATCACAATGATCTGGTGTCAACAAGTACATGAGCACCATTGAATATCAAAATACAAGGCCAAATCCTTAATACAACTGTCTGAACAATAGAACATTAATAACAAAAATAAACAAAAGAGAACTTCAAGGTCTATGGACGAGATAGCAGCTACCCCGTAGTCTCCCAAAAGCTCGTACCAACACAACTCTAGCAATCACCACGTTTGGAAGCACATGTATCTATACACGAAGTGTAGATGTAGTATGAGTACAACCTACCCCATGTACTCAATAAGTAACAAACCTAACCTTTTGCTGAAAGTAATGACGAGCTCAAAAGAAATAGTCAGAGACCAGTATCAATAACCAGTAACAGCTCAGGACATAAAGGAAACAGTATTTAGTAAATAACTCAATGATATCATGTTCAACTCATTCACATTACATGAATTTAGACATGCTTTCCAAGTATAATAGTTAAATCCCAGCATGTATAAACCTTTTATTTACTAGATAGCATGAGGAAAGTACATCTCTATGACTACATGTTAGATATACATGTCAAGTCAATATCGCTACAATGGAACTATCAAATATGACCACACTCAGTACACTCATGGTGCCTGGCGTAAAACCCCTCAATATCACACACACAACAACACTCAACACTATACGGGTGCCTGGTATAAAAGCCCTTCACCAAAGCACGTGTATATATATATCACTGTGTGTGCGCTCACTGAAATATCAGACTCCAGAGGGGTAGATCTTGGAACAAGCTCTAATCAATAGCCAATATGGCCTATTGCAGCGTGCAACCCGATCCAAATATTAATAGCCAATATTGCCTGTTGTGGCGTGCTACCTGATCCAACTACCAATCAATAGTCAATATGGCATGTTGCGGCTTGCAACCCGATCCATATATCACTCATAACACGGCTCTACGGCCCACATCAGTCAACAACCTCTCAAGTCTCAAGGGCTCACAATCCCATAGAGTTCAACCCAAACAGTATTACATATGGAATACAACAACAACATGTGGTGTAACAAACAATTAATGTATAGAGACTGAGATATGACATGTAAATGAGGAATCATGACTAATTAAATGTCACGATCCAAGATCTAACTTGTCGTGATGGAACCTAACCCAACCCGCTAGGTAAGCATATTAATAACTATCAAATTCTAATGAATTATAATAAGACAATTAAGTAAAAGAAAATATCTGAATCTTATACATTTCCCAAGGTCTGGTAGTACAAATCATGAGCTTCTAAGATTAGAACTTACAAAGTTGTTATGAAATAAATACATCATCTGTTCGAAATGTACATAAACAATTTTTTATGAATCTAAGGCTATCATGGACAAGAGGCAGCTACAACCGGAACACAAGTACATCTTCAAATCCAGCTCTCGTCGATCTTAGCAACGTCAGAAGCCAAAATTTGTACGCAAGGTAAAAAAGTGTAGTATGAGTACAACCGACCCCATGTACTCAATAAGTAACAAACCTAACCTTAGGTTGAAAGTAGTGACGAGCTAGAACAAAGGTCGGGTCCAACACCAATAGCCAACAACAGTTCATAACAACGTAAAGCAAGTAATAAAGGAAGTAATTCAGAGATGAAATGCTCAGCTTATTCATAATTCCCCGAAAAATAGTTCTGCCTTTCAAGTATATCAGTGAAAACCCAAATCCTTTACCGAAGTCGTCGAAAATATGAGTAAGTTTGAAAACAGTATTTTTTTCCAAAATCCTTTCAACAATAAATAAGATATTCCATTTTTCTTTCCAGATATCCAGTGTAACATATAGCACTATGCACATATGTCAATATGTGTGAGAAGTCATGAATGACGTGATACCGTACAACATGAGGAATAAATGCATCTCTATGCCTGTATTTCATATGTGCATGTCAATTCCATGTACCTCAGAGATAAACTCATGTACTCACACTCTCAGAGTATTCAATCTCACACTTTCCACTCTTCATGCTCAACCACTCAGTAGTGTATATGGCCAATCCAGCCCAGTGAAGTCCATACTAGAATATATACACCAACTAACCATCAGTCACTCAGTACTTAGTAGGGCCAAATCCAGCCCGCGGGGAAGATCCATCCCCAGGTTTTCGGACAAGATCCATGTCCAGGGAAAATTCATCCCTCAATATAATCAACCACGCTCACTGGGGGTGAGTGCAGACTCCGGAGGGGCTCCTTCAACCCAAGCACGATATCAAGCCAATCATGGAAACAATCTATATAACCTACTGCGACGTACAGCCCGATCCCATAATATAATCAATATAACATGTTGCGACGTGCAGCCCGATCCTATAATAACACTCATACTCAGGCCTCGGCCTCACTCAGTCATCAATCTCTCCAGTCTCTCGGGCTCACAATGCCATGGAACTAGCCCAAAATGATGATATGATGTGTCAATAAATGTAACAGAGGCTGAGATATGATATGCATATGAATGCGTATGACTGAGTATGTAATGCAATGAAATTAGATAACCCAACAACAGAAATGACCTCAGTGGGTCCCAATAGGATAAGCATATAGCCTAGACATGGTTTCTAACATGGATCACAACTCAATAGCTCAAGTACATTGTAATTTCATGACTACAGGTAAGCTCATGTAACAGCATAGTACCACAGAAATAATGGAGTCACAATTCACACGGTGCACGCCCACACGCCCGTCACCTAGCATATGTGTCACCTCAATATCGACCACATAACACGAAACTCGCGGTTTCATACCCTCAACACCAAGTTTAGAAGTGTTACTTACCTCGAACGAGCCAATTCCAATACCAAGCAAGCCAAGCGATGCTCCAAAATTTCCATATCACTCGTTCCGACCTCCGAGCGGCTCGAAACTAACCAAAAACAACTCAAATACATCAAACAATGCTAAAGGAACAAATCCCAATCGCAAAGGTCAAATCTTGAATCAAAACCCCAAAATTAGCCAAAAGGTCCAACCTGGGCCCGCACCTCAAAACCCGACAAAACTTACAAAATCTGACAATCCATTCGATTACGATTCCAACCATACTAGTTTCACTCAAATCCGGCTCCAAATCGATGTTCAAAACTCGAAGATTCACATTATGAAACTTTAGGCTAAAACCCTCAATTTCTCTTTTGAAATCATCAACCAAATGCCAAAACCGAAGATAGATTCATGAAATATAACCGAAAATGAGTAGAGAACACTTACCCCAATCCATATGGTGAAAATCGCTTCAAAATTCGTCTCAATCCGAGCTCCATAGCTCCAAATATGCAAAAATGTCCAAAACCTTCGAAATAGAGTACTATATAAACTGTTCCAGGGGTACCCTTCGTGATTGCGGTCACAAAAATCATGATCACGATTACACAATTTTGCAGGAGAATTTTTACCCTATGCGATCGCGGCCATCTCCCCCCGATCGCAAAGAACAAACTTCCATTTAATCCTTCCCAATTCTTCTCAGACAACCTGTAGTATATTGGCCATAACTCGTTATAAATAATTCGAAATGACAAACAGTTTACTTTTTTGAATAATAGAAACAAAGGGCTACAACTTTCATGTTTGGATCATCTCCAAATTCCTTATATATCACAAGATAGAAGCTTTCAAAGTCGGGTCAGTGTAGCAAAGATTTTCTTCTATGCGATCGCGATAAGGCTTCTGTGATCGTGATTCGTAACTCCATTTTTCCTATTTTTCTCTTTGCTAATGCGACCAAATCTACGCGATCGCAATGTGCAACCCTGTAGCCAAAAATCAGCAACTAAAAATGGCCTCGAAATGGTCCGAAACCACCCTGAAACTTACCCGAGCCCTCGGGGCTCCACACAAAACATCCACACAAGTCTAGAAACATCAAGCGAACTTTCTCGTGCGATCAAATAACCAAATCAACACCCAAAACCATGAATTGGAGATCGACATGCATGAAATTTGAAGGGAGAACCCAAGAACCTAGAATTGCAACCAAGCGTCTGAATGCTATCAAACCAACTCCGAATGACCTCAAATTTTGTTGGCAAGTTCCAAATCATAAAGCAGGCCTACTCGATGATTCAAATCTCACTTAACAACATCAAAATCACAAATTGCACCTCAAATCGACTTAATGAAGTTAATGGACTTTCAACTTCTAAAACTCGCGCCGAAACATATCAAATAAACCCCCGAATGGACTCAAATTTTGCACACAAGTCCCAAGTGACATAATGAAGCTATTCCAATTTCCGGAACCATAATATGAATCTGATAACTCCAAAATCAACTCTCGGTCAAACTTATGAACTTTTCCAAACATTCAAATTCCTAATTTCGCCAATTTGTGTCGAAACCTTCTAGAAACATCCAAATGCAAATCCGGGAATACGCTCATACGTCCGATTCCAAAATCACTATCCGGACCTAACAGAACTATCAAAACTCTAGTATGAGGTCAAATACTAAAAGGTCAAACTTGGTCAACTCATCCAACTTAAAGCTTAACTCATGAAATTCATTCTTCCAAATCGATTATGAATAACCTGAAAACCAAAACTAATGATTCACATAAGTAATAATACATCATACGGAACTACTCACACCCTCAAACTACCGAGTAAAGTACAAATGTTCAAAACGACTGGTCGGGTCGTCACAATAAATTACTGCAGTTACAACATACAGCTCAAAATAGCAAGAATAGCTCCATTATGTATTAAACAAATAAGCACATAGCCTAAACATATTTTCTAACATGACTCATATTATAAATAATCAAGTGAGTAAAGAAAACACGGATATAATAAAGCATGAGAGTAAAATAAGTCCGATAATAGTCTAAAGTCCACTTGGATCATGAATACTCCGATACACGCACGCGCGCCCGTCACCTTGCATGTGTGTCTCCCCAACAGATCTGATATAACATAGTTCCCAGGGTTAATTACCCTAAAATCCAAGTTTAGATATGTTACGTACCTCAAAATGCGGAAATCAATACTCCAAAACTCCCTTACCACGCGAATCAGCCTCCGAGCGACTTGATTCTAGTCCAAAACAACTCAATATCAACAATAAGAGCCATAGGAAACAATCCCACACAATGAAGCTTAGGCCTTTAACTAAAACTAAAAATTCAACCCCAGGCTCGCACCCTGGAACCCGATCAAAGTCACAAATTCTGAACACCCATTCTGAACACTCATTTCGATACGAGTCCAAATATATGTATTTCAAATCCCCAAATTTCACCTTAAATACACATAAAGTAGATGTAATAATATATGGGTAATCAATATCTATCATCAAACTTGAGTAACTTCACTTACCTCTTCAATAGCAGAAAAAAAGGCTCCCAAAATTTGCCCATAGCCAAGCTCCACAACTCTCTAAATGAGAAAACAATTAAACGCTTTGAATATAAAAGTCTGCCAGTGATTCCGCATCTGCAGTTTCGCATTTGTAGTCTCAAGCTCGCATCTGCGTGTTCCCTCCATCTACCAAACATGCGCACCTCCGATTCTACTTCCGCATCTATGAACTCCCAAGGCTTCCATCCAAGTCCGCTTTTGCGCCCACCCGTCCGCATCTACAAGCTCGCGCATGCGGAAATACCCTCGCACCGACAGTCCCAGCCAGACTTCACCTTACAGTGCATCTGCGCACAAATGGCCGCACCTGCGGCTATGCATCTGTGGCCAAACCCACCGCAGATGCAAAAACACCAGATCCTGAATCATCTGCAATGCAACAAGTCCAAAATATTATCCAAAACTCATTTGAAACACATCCGAGGCCCCGGGACCCCATCTAAATATACCAACAAGTTCAAAACATAACACGAACCTACTTGAAGCCTCAAATCACATAAAACAACATTAAAACCACGAATCGCTCCATGATTCAATCTTAAAGAACTAATGAACTTCCAACTTCCAAAACTCATGTCGAATCACATCAAACCAACCCGGAATGACCTCAAATTTTGCAAATAAGTCCCAAATGACACAACGGTCCCATTCCAACTGCCGAAACCAAAATTTGAACCCAATATCAATAAAGTCAACTCTCGATCAAACTTATCAACCTCCTTAACCTTCAATTTTCCAACATTTGTCAAAAAGCACCAAACCAACCTACGGACCTCCAAATCCAAATCTGGATACACGCCTAAGTCCAAAATCATCATTCGAAGCTATAGGGATAATAAAAATTCCATTCCGGAGTCGTCTATACAAAAGTCAAACTTTGGTCAACTCTTTCAACTTAAGCTTCCAACCTTGGAACGAAGTGTCCCAATTCACTCCAAAACTTCTGCAAAACCAAACCAAGCACCCCCGACAAGTCACATAACAATAAATACACATATGTAAAGCATAAAATAGGGAAAATAGGGCTAAAATGATCAAAACAACATGTCGGGTTGTTACATTCTCCCCTTCTTAAACAAACGTTCATCCTCGAACGGGTCTAGAATCATACATGGAGTCTCAAAAAGGTGAGTTAACTGCTCCGCATCTCCTTCTCAGTATCCCAGGTAACCTTCTCGGACGACTAACATCTACAATGAACTTTCCCTAAAGCTATATTCTTTGACCTCAACCTTCAAACCCATCGATCCAAGATGGCCACCAACTCCACATCATAAGTCAAATCTTCATCTAACTGCACCGTGATGAAGTCCAAAGCCTGCAAAGATTCCCAAATGATTGATAGAAAAGGTAATGTCTCAGGTGAGACGGCCTAGTCGATTGGGCCATGATCGGACGCCATGTCGCACACATAGTGGTGATTGTGCTGGAAATTGTGATTGTGGTTAATGTCTCAAATGAGGCATCCTAGCCGATCGAGCCATGATCAGACTCCGTGTAAAAGTACGTTGGTATTATGAATGATGGTATATCGGTACTAAAGATCTCTCAACCTAAAATCATGGAAATTTACTTGAAAACATATGTTGTTCTTAACTTGATATTTTTGTATTGTTTGAGGATCCTATTGACTTCATGATTGTTCCTCCTTGTATTATTATTCATTCTATTGATATGGTGTTTAGTTATACAAGTATTATTCAACAGTACTAATGTACCTTTTGTCGGGGGCGCTGCATCGTTAAATGGATGCAGGTGGTTCTATAGCAGGTAGTGTTGATCAGCAATAGTGGTACATCCTCTACCCAGCAGACTTGGTGAGCCCTACTTCATCCTGAGGTCACGTATTTTGTCTTCTGTTCATAGTATTATCACGTTTTGAGGTATAGCCAGAGCCTTGTTGCCGGCACTATTATAACACTCTCTTGTATCCTTTAAAAGCTCTGTACACATAGTGTGGGTTGTACATGGGTGCTAGAAAAGTCAAACAATGATGTGTTGTGTTTTGATCCCTTGTTCCACTCAAACCATAAGAATGTGTGTATTTTGAGACTTAAAATGATGTAACTAATGAAATGATTTAGTATTGTATACATGACTTTCCTACTGTATAATTAATGAAATTATGTCTTCTCTTGATCATGGGTGAGTTGGGTAGAAAGTATCTATCAGGCTTGCTCAACTGGGTTCACTCGGTTGAGCGTCAGTCACGCTCCCTGAGTTTGGGGTGTGACAAGTTTAACTTATAAAATCCTTTGAGAAAAGCCTACATAATTGAAAGAAGTTTGGAAGCATATCCGTAGGGTTTATATTTGCAAGCTTTGTAAAATATGTCTATGTTTTAAAATACTTTATCTTTTAAAAAAATGGTATGGCTACTTGTATAATTCTAGTAAAGTAAAGGTTGTTTAAAGAAGTAGGCCTTGGGTATACCTTGAAGATTGATTCTCAAATTTATACCCGAATTAGAATTATTTAAAAGTCCTTAATCACAACAGTGTTTGATTTGCAGAAATAGTCAGCTTTGGAAATCATTTCTAGTTCGTTGCTTATTTTTTAAAATAAGGATGTTGTCTTTGAAAATACGTCTTAGTTCCAAAAACTTCATGAAAATCATTGGTGAAAATAATAGCAGGAGTTAAGCAATAGAAATGATAAACAAATAATTATTACTAAGTTACAATGTTTTTCTTATCTTTAAATATGTCTTTAGGGCTTGCCTATGTTGTTAATATAACTCAAGGATATAAAGCAAGGCACTCAATCAAAGTATCATCAGTGTTATATACATATGAGAATAACAGTAAGCTTAAAGTGATAGAGTAAAGAGGTGGACTCTGGTTTTGGGCCTGAAGGAAAGTAGGCCCAGCAGAGAGTGAAGACAAACATCAGCAACTCCGATGACTCTAAGGTTTAGGAAAATGATTTGTGCCTAAGTTCTTTGAGAACTCGACAGGACCAATTTAAACACATGTACAAAATAAAGATAAAGTCATTAGATATGTGGCCCAATATACATAATTATACATAAGTGACACCAATATGGGCCTAAGATAAACTATAACAATCAACACTAATCATGAGTGGAAAATTAATATAAAGTCATATATAGTAAAGCAGTTTACCGTGAAAAAAATTGTTTCCATTGAACACTAAACCTAAAGAGATTAGCAAATGTCAATAGATTAAATGCTTAGGGTAAAATTCCATTCATGTCCAAGGTACTCTTTTGGATCCCTGGCACTTCAAAGTTCACGAGGGTCTCAAGGACCTGAGTAGTGCTTGTGCCAGGGAGAGTAGCTCAACCAAGAACTAAATTCTACTCCCAAATACCCATAACTAACTCACACTTACTCTTCTCTGTAGGTTTAGGTGCTAATGAGGACCTCAATGTAAACCTCAATACCACAGTGGTGACTATATACAAAGAGAGGTATGTTTCTTAGAAACAACTATTCAGAATAGCAATGCATCATCAAACATCTCATAATTTGCACACAAGCAGGTAGTACTATCATGTACTCTTATAAGATTAAAAGCACTCAACAGGCTCAACTATAGGTGCTTCTTTTGGGAAACAAACCAAACCAAAGAGCTTCTTGTTTTTAGCCGTTAATAATCTAAACTCAAACTCGAATAGTAGGCAAAATTGGAACCGGAGAAGGAAAAGGAAATCAATGAGTAATCTAGGGTTTAATTCTCTTTTATTTTTCTATGTTGTGTTAGGTGGTATGTTGTTGTTGTTAGGTGAGAGCATTGAAAGCTCTATTTATAGTGGCCATTGAAGCCTTAAGGTTTCACATATTCAAACTCGGTAGTGGAAGATGATGATGAGTCGATGATGTGAGCAAAACTAAGTGAAATCAGAGAGGAACAGAGGGGAAAATCAACGAGAGTTTTACCTGAGTGAAGAATGGTCGTTGAAGGTGAGAATCCATCGCATAAAACCCCAATGTCTAGAGGTCACTGCATTTGACCTCTGGACACGAATAATGATGACGGTGCTGAAGATATTCAACCATGAACGCCATGGATTTGAAAACACAGAAGAAATAACAGGTGAGTTCAGTAACATAAATTGGGGTGTGTCACGACCCAATTTCCCCTCCATTGGGTATCGTGATGGACCCTAGTCTCGGGGACTAGGTAAGCCTAACAATTACTGAATATCAGCAATATTAAAGAAAGTCTAACAGTCTCGATATAGAAATCTTTACAGAATTTAAAATTTCCCAAAACCGGTTGTACAAGTCATAAGCTCTACAGAGGTTTCTACAACTTCTAAATACAACTATTTGGAAATGAGTGAAAACAGTTTGAATAAAACTAAGAAGGTGACTCCGAAGTCTGTGAGCGCAGCAGCAGGGTTACCTTGAGTATCCTCGGCAAGAATCCGTATAACTACCAATGATCAATACCTAGATCTGTACAAAAAAATGTACAGAAGTGTAGTATGAGCACGCTACAGTGGTGGCCAGTAAGTATCAAGACTAATTTCGGTGAAGTAGTGACGAGGACTAGTCAAGACACCCACTGGTCTAATAAACTGAACAAGAACAAGTATAGGAATAACAGAACATGATATCTATCTAAGGACTACGCGATATGGCTACTAATATGACAATTGCAATAAGGAAAGAAAAATAGCAAGTAATAGCAGAACAGCATAATAAGGACACAGAAGAGTGAACAGAAACACATCCCAAATCCAAAATCACAATACAGTAAAGACAAGTAATAACTCAGCAACTAAGATATTTTTCACATCAGGACTTAGCCAACAAACTCCAATAAATTAGTCAAAACCTTCAAGTATAAATCTTTCACCCATAAGTTTTTGAATAGAAGTCTTTAAAATATAATCCTTTCCAAATAAGGATTTCCTTTTTTTTTTTAAATATACTTCCTTCAAATAAATATTCTTCAAACATAGTTCTTTTCCAGATAAATACTTTTCGAATATACTTTTCAAACAAAATATCCTTCGAATATAAGTCACTATGTGACACCTCATCTCATAATCATAAAATATGGGTCTCAATAACTTAACCCTAACACTTGGAATCATGTTCCCTCATCACACCTCATAACTTCACTAACGACTCACGTTCCAAATAACCATTCTCACATGGAAGGCAAGTAAACAAAGGTGTGTATCTTTACTCAGAAATTTCAAGAGACCTCTTATCTGATAAGGGTGTTTGGCTACGTGTATGCTTATACAAGTGTCCTCATATAGTTCGTACCAGCTAATAAGTATAAGGAAAATAATGTACAACACGAAAAATGTTTAAAAGAATGTAAGCATAGAAGATTAGCAGCTCAGAACACAGATAATACAATAGGGGATCTCCCAAGATACCGTACTGTAGTCCCAAACATACATGTGTAGGGGGATCTCCCAGAATACCGTACCGTTGTCCCAAAGTAAATATGCAGTGTTGGGGGATCTCCCGGAATACCATTTTGTAGCCCCAAAGTAAATATGCAGTACATGGGGATCTCCCGGAATATCGTTCCGTAGTCCCAAAGTAAATATGTAGTGCTGGGGGATCTCCCGGAATATCGTTTCGTAGTCCCAAAGAAAATATGCAATACAGGGGGATCTCCGGGAATATCGTTCTATAGTCCCAAAGTAAATATGTAGTACATGGGGATCTCCCGAAATATCATTCAGTAGTCCCAAAGTAAATATGCAGTACAGGGCGATCTCCTGGAATATTGTTTTGTAGTCCAAAAGTAAATATGCAGCGCAACCAACAGAGATAATAGTTACAGCACGGTAGAAACCTCATGCATCACCACAACAAGTACAACAACAACAATGACAATAAACAAAGTACGACAAGTAAATCAACTCAAGAACTTTAAATCACAAAGAAACAGTAGAACTCATTCACAAGGTGTCACGACCCGATTTTGGAGTTGTGATGACGCCTTTCGTAGAACCAGGCAAGCCGCCCCTTTCATCTAAACTAAATTCAATTTCCAGTAATACTAATTTATTGATAATACTAAGAGTCTGAAGTTTAAAACCAATATTTGAAACAAAAATTAAAATCTCCAACCCCGGATCCGGTGTCACTCAATCATGAGCTGCTATATTATAAAATAAAGAAATGAAGAAATAGATAACATAGTCTCAAAATAAGAGCAACAAGTGGAATAAGAAAGAGAAGATGAGGTCGCGATCGCCAGCTGCTACCTCGACAACTCCAATGAAACTCTGACAGCTGCTCAATATCCACCACCGGGTCCCAGTGTACCTGGATCTGCACACAAGGTGCAGGGGGTAACGTGAGTACACCAACTCAGAAGTAACGAACCCAAACTATGGGCTGAGAGGTAGTGACGGACTAAACCTCAATAATTAATCATCAGCATACAAAATTTAGGCATGTTCACTGTTTATCATAAAATAACAATAGTTAGATATACCTCAATATGCTCTACATGCCAACATGTCACCGTGTGAAAATGCACGTAGTGCTCACAACTCTTCCACAGAAGTCCACTCAGTACTATATATGGCTCTCAGGCCCAGGGAAGTTCCATCCCGGAATATGCATAAACACCGGTGACCGTAGTCACTCCGTACTGAGGAAAAATCCCAGTCCATCCCACGGAGAAGATCCATCTCCGGAATACCACACTCGGACAAAATCCATGTCCAGGGAAGATCCATCCCTCACATAACATCAGCTTCGGACAAGATCCATGTCCAGGGAAGATCCATCCCTCACATAACACCATCTTCGGACAAGATCCATGCCCAGGGAAATTCCATCCCTCATCATCAATTGCGCTAACTGGGGGTGTAAAGACTCCATAGGGGCCTTAGGGGCCCAAGATCTATATCAAGCCAACGAAGGCATGATTTAAGTATCGCTGCGGTGTGCAGTCCGATCTCAATAACAGGCTCTCGGCCTCACTCAGTCATTACTCTTCAGTCTCACTCACATGGATCACAGATGCATCCATCAACCCAAATCAATGATAATTATGCATATAATTAACAATACTGAGAATGAGATATGAAGTGATATGCTATAACAGGACTGAATATATGAAATCAAATAATCACAAAATGAGACAATAATATACGACCACTCGGGTCTCAGCATTTTCGACGTGAAGCCTAGAATTTATACTTAACATGATTTCTAACAGGTTCACAATTACCACATTAACAGAAGCACATATATAATCAGGGAATAATCACTAAGCGGTGCCATGGGATAAGCCAGGCCACAATTACTCGGTGCACACCCGCACGCCCGTCAATTGGCATGTGCATCACCTCAATTATAGTCATAAATCATTTTTCTCGAGGTTTCGAACCCTCAGAACCAAGTTTGGAAATGTTACCTACCTCAAAACCGGCTAAAATACTATTCCGCAGTGCCTTTGCCTCTAAATTCGACCTCCGAGTGCTCTAAATCTACCAAAATTCAGATGTATATCATTATAATATGCCAAGGAACGAACCCTAATTGAAATTTATCAAAAATACTCAAAAATCCCGAAATTGGTGAAACCCGACCCCCGGGCCCACATCTCGGAACTCGATGAAATTTATACCACAAGAATCCTCATCCTCTCACGAGTCTATACATACCAAGAACACTGAAATCGGAGTCCACATGATCCTTCAGGGAATTTTAAGGTCTCCAAATCACAAGCCCTAATTACCTATTTTTAGCACTGTGTTTCCCCAATTTTCACCACGAATCTGACCTTTAATCACATATAAACGAGTTTTAAGTCCAAAACCCTTACCTCAATTAAAAACTATCGATTTCCCTCTTCAAAAACCTTCAAAAGCTTCAAAGCCAAATAAGAGTGGTGAAAGAATAACCAAAATTTGCTAAGGGTTCTTTTTATATGTTCTGCCCAGCAATGACCGCATTTGCGGTCCTGATCTCGCACCTGCGCGTTTTACTTGAGGGACCTTTTCTCACACCTGCGGCTAACTATTCGCACATGCGGCTTCGCAGGTGCGATGAGAACCTCGAACCTGCGGATCTCCTCCAGCCTACCAAGAATCCGCACCTGCGCCCCTTTTCTGCACCTGCGGCCATCGCACCTGCGGCTTCCCTTCTGCAGGTGCGACCACACCAGAAACATTGCACCAGCAGCTTCAGCTGTAATTTTTCCAACTCGAAATCCTCTGATGGCTATCCAAAATCATCCCGGGCCCCTCGGGACCCCAACCAAAATACCAAGAAGTCATAAATGGTCACCCGAACTTAGTCGCATCCTCAAAACACCCAAAACAACATCAAAACACTAAATTCACCTCGGATTCAAGCCTATGAACTTTGAAATTTCTAAATTCCACCAAAGAAGCCGAAACCATCCAAAACACACCTGATTGACCTGAAAATTTGCACACATATCCAAAATGACATTACCAACCTGCTCCAACTTCCGGAATTCCATTCCGACCCCGATAGCCTATTTTCCACTACCGACCGGAAATTGCCAAAAACTAACTTTCGTCAATTCAAGCCTAATTCTACATCGGACCTCAAAACTACATTCTGAACACACTCCTAAGTCCCAAATTACCTAATGAAGCTATCCGAGCTATAAAATCCATATTCCAAGGTCTTTTACCTATAAGACAACTCCCAGTTTACTTTTCCAACCATAAGGCCGACTTAAGGGACTAAGTGTCTCATTTCACTACGACCACTCCGAACCCGAACCAACAGGACCAACACATCATAATTAAGTTAATTAACACATGAAAAAGCTGAAATAGGGAAAACGAGGATAATCTCACGGAACGACCGACCGGGTCGTTACACAAGGAATAACCACAGTAAAGAATGCTAGGCGTAAGGAGAACAACTAAACAAGAGAAAGCTAAAATGTAGCAAAGATTTCCACAATATTCAAGTCAGTATTAAGGAAGCCAACACAAGTCAAATAGTTCCAAATAAGGAAAGTCAACTAAGATATAGGTTGTCTAAACTTCTTTTTAGGTTGAAAAATTACGAAGGATATTCAACAATTCAATTAGGATAAGCAGCAGAAGATAACCGTAACTCCAATTAAGACTAAACAATTATGGGATGAGCAAATAATAATTTCAATTAAAGATAAGCAGTTATGAAAAGATAGCATGGCGATGGAAGGGGTAAAATATTCAGTTAAGTCAAACAAGTGTCAAATAAACAATAAGAGTGAATCCTAAGGCAATTGACTCTAATTAAAGCATGTAAAGGTGCAACTGGCAAATAGGAACTCAACGTAACAAGCACAACTTCATACGCAGTGAATATAAGGACCTAAAAATCCTAAGAGGCCAACTTCCCACAATTAATTCCGAACACGCACTCGTCACCTCGCGTACATAGACTACAATCAACATAGAAAACTCAAATCCTAAGGGGTAGTTCCCCCACACAAGGTTAGGCAAGATACTTACCTCAAACACAACAAACCGGTACTTTAAAATGAACTTCTCGGAAAAAGACCTCCGGACGGCTCAAATCTAACCGAAACAACTTCAAAACATAAATAAAACACATAAGAAACTATTCCGGTTCAAAAAGTCTCAATCTTTATCAAATTCTAAAAATCGGTCAAAAAGTCGACCCCCGTGCCCGCACCTCAGAAGTAAAACCCCAAACTAGGGGAGGCACGACTGGCACTCGATACTATATTCAATCGAGTTAGCCACTAAACATACTAGCTAAGTAAACTGGGGGCCCAACAGATCGGGCAGCACAACATCTGAAATACTAAGCCTGGACCGTTAAGGTCATGACCTGAATAACAATAAACCATCTAATAAAAGATAGACAAGACAAAATAATAAATTACTAGCTGGCCGACGAGGCCGTGAATAAAGACATTCATGCCTACACACATATATATACATGCCAAGCCTATGGGCTAGAGACTGAAAGCTGCAAAGAGAAACCCAAAATACTGTGTCCACAATAGCCTCTAAGAGTGTCATAAGCGTTGTCGCGACAAGGCCCCGACTATACCCAAACTATACAACAAAAGTAACCATCCTATGGAATCTCCAGGAAGAGGTGGAGCTTACCAACTTACAGCTGAACCCCGAAATCCTAGCGGAGAGGTCGATCAGAGTCCCTACCTGGACATGCATGTACGAAACCAAAATGCAGTGTCCCCAGGCAACGGGACATCAGAACGAATAAAAATGTACTGGTATGTAAGGCAGAAAGTAGAATCATACATAGCTGATGTAAAAAGGGTAATAGAGATACCACCTGACACTGAAACTCTGATAGACTCCATGGCCGACATCCGACCTCATAGTAATCAAATATGCATGGTATGCTCGTGTAATCGTATGTCGTGAATACATATATATTGATGCAAATGCATGACATACCCAACCAAATGCTAGCAATGGTGGTCTCTCCCGGTAGCTAATCAGTATCATATTGCCAACATGTGGCCATCTGTACAATATATATATAGTCTTTCGGGAAAATAGGCCCCTTACCTCCGATTATAGCTCGAAGTCCATGCATAATATTCCATGTATGATGTGAACTTTGAATGCACATAATAGTCCATAAAAATAACTTAGCCAATCTTGGCTCATTAGTACTCTTATTCTCATAATCTCATAATCACCTTCGTATCGCATACAAATGTCTCGTGGAACCTCATATGTTTTTTTTTTGAATAAGCTTGAAAACTTAACTAGACTTTTAGAAAGATAAATTAACTCTGAAGATGTTAATAAAAAGCTTAAGGTGCTTCACTTAGTCCTTATACCTGATTTCTTGATAATTAGTAAAAGAAAGTATTTCAAAAATATCAAGTGTTTTAGTAGTTTAAACATAAAAATTATATTTGAGATTTTTGGAAATCGACGTATCACTTTAGATATTTTAAAATACACTTTAGCAAGGAAGAAGGACTGATCGCAAAATACTAAATGCCTTTAATTCTAAGTCACACAACCCAAATACGAATAAGAATTCATATATATGGACATGTAGTTAAGAACGCCGACAAAATGACATATATAGATGTCGAATACCCTATTTAACCGAACGAGTGGAATATCAACCTAATAGCATCATGAAAATACTTCAGCTACGATCCCAATGCCTTTCTCAGAAGGTCTTCCTAGTAATAGAATAGTAAAATACCACATTTGGCGTCTTAGAAATTTCCCAGAATTCGTGCTAAAAGGAAGGATGGAGCTTAGCTTTAACATACCTTCCCAACGAACATCCGAATGCCGGTAGTTCCTTCACGAATGTTGTTCCTTACATCCTAACCTTCGCAAACATTATATATATGCAGCTTATACGCACCTATAAATAGTTCATAATTGAGTTTAAATCAGCAGATTTTCCATATGACCCTAACTTGACGAAACGGCCGTATAACTTTGTAAAAACGATCATAAAAGAGCCTGAAGATGATTACCTTGGCAAACCAAGTATAAATATTGAAGAAACAGCAAGAACAACAAATTCCTATCTTCCAAAAATATCTCCAAACACAGCTAATAGAAGGGGAAAATGATTGCGAAGCGTAGAGATTGCGTTTCTAGGCACGGGGGCAAACTTTAATGAGAGAAATCGTTAAAAAATGCACCTTAATCACTCAAGAACACCATGGAACCTTCTCTTCAGCTTTCTCACTGTTTTGGGACGAAGATGATATGTTTTGGGGTCTTAAAAGTCGGATTTTCCGACTTATACTACTTGTTTGACCCGACCCGGTTCGCGACCCGATTTCAGCCCGGACAGTCCGTGGTAAAACAATCATAACTTCTTACTCCAATGTCAGTTTGATGTGAAGGTTTTTTTGGTTGCGAACTACACTCGTAGACCTTCGATTGGGTAGGTTGTGCGTCCCATAACTCTTTACATATTGGGAGAAATGATCTGATACATTTGACAAAAAGTTTAGAAAATTTATTAGAGAAATTTACGATAATTTTTGCCGACCTTTATTTCGCAACTTGCTTGACTCCAAAAATTAACATGTGACCATTGTAATATTATAATACCTCATAACACATTAATTCTTAGCATATTAGACACTCTTAGTCTTATCCCACAGGTGCAAGTTAACTTAAACCTTCCGAACGCGCGGGGTGCTACCCGAGTCATTTCTTTAACCACGAACCTTTTTTTAAGGGATTCCTTTGACCTAAAGCTTTAGTTTAGTTCCTTCATATTACCACACATTTTGAGTCTTATTCTCCCAATTTGTTATACCCAATCATATATACCTAATATAACCACGCCACGTTACGTATATTACGTAAGAGAAAAGAAGAAAAAACACATTGGGTCTCACAGTCTCCCCCCCTTAAGAACATTCGTCCGCGAATGAGTCAAGTCAATTCCTTGGTTTCATTTCTTTTCCGCTAATATGTTATTTGCAAGGCTATATTTGTTACATTTGCAAAGCATAAATCAATTTCTGAAGATTCCAACTACTACGCTTCGTATAGCTATCTCGCCATAAGAAATTTAAATTGTACTTTCAAGTCATTTAATATCCAATTAAGTTGTTGTAAAGAAATAATTGCCAATTATTTAAATGCAGCTCACCTTAAGTCATAAATAGGTGGGGGTACTTCTTCCTCAGCTTCCCAGGTCATTTTCTAGATGTTGTTATTTCGCCATAACACTTTCACGGAAGCCACTTCTTTAGTTCGAAGATTTCTTACCTGCCGATCTAAAATAGCTACTGGTACCTCTGCATAAGATAAGTCTTCAGCAATGTGAATATCCTCAATGGGCGTAATATGTGAAGGATCTCCAATGCACTTCCGCAACATAGATACATGAAACATAGGATGGACTGCTTCTAATTCTGAAAGCAAATCAAGGTTGTACGCCACCCTACCAATCCTCCGAATAATCTTATACTGTCCAACATACCTGGGGTTGAGCTTCCCCTTCTTTCCAAATCGCATGACGCCCTTCATAGGCGATACTTTCGGGAAAACCCAATATTTTACATCAAACTCTAAGTCTCGTTGTCGAACATCTACATAAGACTTCTGTCGACTTTGTGCTGTACGCATCCGGTCTCTAATAAGTTTTACCTTTTCCATTGCTTGCTGGACTAAATTAGGACCTAGCAACTCTGCTTCCCCAACCTCAAACGAACCGATCGGCGACCTACACTTGCGCCCGTATAGTGCTTCGTAAGGAGCCATCTAAATACTAGATTGGAAGTTGTTATTATAAGCGAACTGAATAAGAGGTAGATGATTATCCCAACTTCCTTTAAAATCTAGTACGCAGGCACGTAACATATCCTCAACTATCTGAATAGTACGCTCTGCCTGTCCATCTGTTTGCGGATGAAAAGTGATGCTAAGATTTACCTGCGTGCCTAGACCCTTCTGAAAACATTTCCAAAAATGTGTTGTAAATTGAGCCCCTTGATCAGAGATAATAGATAATGGCACTCTGTGAAGGTGAACAATCTCTCGAATGTAAAGCTTGGCATAATCCTCGGCTGAATATGTCGTCCTGACAGGTAGGAAATGAGCAGATTTTGTAACCCTATCAATAATTACCCAAATAGAATCATACCTCCGTGGAGTGCGAGGCAAACCAGTGATGAAATCCATATCTTTCATGTCCCATTTCAATAATGGAAGCTCAATATACTAAGTTAGGCCTCCAGGCCTTTGATGTTCGGCTTTAATTTGCTGGCAGTTGGGACACTGGGCTACCATCTCCGCGATATCTTTTTTCATTCCATTTCACCAATAGATCTGTCGAAGGTCCCGATACATCTTTGTCGCTCCGGGGTGAACTGCATATCTAGAATAATGGGCCTCTGAAAGAATCTTGGTGCAGAGCTCTCCGACTGTTGGTACACATAAGCGGCCCTGGTATCTAAGAACTCCATCTCCAGTTAGCTCAAATAAAGGTTGTCGCTGATGTGGAATACTTGCCCTCAGTTTTATAAGCTCAGGATCCTCGTGTTGTCGCTCTTTTACTTCAGTAACAAAAGAAGATTTTGCCGTATTCTGAACGAGAATGCGTCCACCCTCTGCGTCTACCAAACGCACCTGAAAACTAGCTAGCTGGCATAGATATTTGGTCATCTTGACCTTATCAGGTTCAACATGGCTTAGACTGCCCATGGACTTCCGACTAAGGGCATCAGCAACAATATTAGCTTTGTCGGTATGATATAAAATATCAACATCATAGTCCTTTAGTAATTCTAGCTATTTTCTTTGTCGTAGGTTCAGCTCCCTCTGTTTAAATAAATACTGAAGGTTGTGGTGGTCGGAGTAAACGTCAATATGAACCCCATATAGATAATGCCGCCAAATGTTTAGGGCAAAGACAATTGCGGCTAACTCAAGATCGTGCGTAGGATAGTTCTGTTCATGTTTTTGCAACTGTATGGAGGCGTACGCGATAACCTTACCATGCTGCATAAGAACACAACCTAGGCTAATTCTCGAGGCATCACAATATACAACATAACCCTCGGTGCCATCCGGAAAAGTCAAGATAGGTGTCGTAGTAAGCCTTTTCTTTAGCTCCTAAAAACTTTGTTCACATGTCTTAGTCCACTGAATCTTAGCTCCCTTATGTGTCAGTTTCTTCAATGGTGCAGAAATAGAGAAAAATCCCTCTACAAACCTTCGATAATACCCTGCCAAGCCTAAAAATCTACGAACCTCTATCGGATTCAAGGGCCTCAGCCAAGTCATCACAGCTTCAATCTTTTGGCCATCAACCTTGATACCATCGCCAGTAATAACATGACCAAGAAAAGCTACAGAATTTAGCCAAAATTCACATTTAGAGAATTTAGCATATAACCTGTAGTCCTGGAGAGTCTGCAATACAGCTTGCAAGTGGTCCGCATGCTCGGCTTCCGATCGTGAATATATCAGGATGTCGTCAATAAACACAATAACAAATTCATCCAAGAATGGTTTGAATACCCATTTCATAAGATCCATAAAGGCTACTGGGGCATTTGTAAGCCCGAAAGACATGAAAAGGAATTCAAAATGGCCATACCTCATCCTAAATGCTGTTTTTGGGATATCAATATCCCTGACTCGTAGCTAATGATAACCGGATCGCAAGGCGATCTTCAAAAAACATTTGGCACCTTGTAACTGGTCGACTAGGTCATCAATCCGTGAAAGAGGATACTTTTTCTTGATAGTGACTTTATTTAGTTGCATGTAGTCAATACACATCCGCAAGGAACCATCTTTCTTTCGAACAAAGGGCACCGGAGAACCCCATGGGGATGTACTTGGCCTAATAAAGTCATTCTCGACCAAGTCCTTCAGTTTTTCCTTCAATTCCCTTAGTTTTGTAAGATCCATTCTGTAGGGAGGAATGGATATAGGTTGTGTATCACGAAGCAAATCTATAGCGAAATTGATTTCCCTTCGGAAAGAATTCCTGGAAGCTCGTCAGGGAATACCGTCGGGAATTCATTCACAATAGGAACCGACTGAAGAGTCGCTGGCTCCTTATCCATATCCCTGACATGAACCAGATGGTATATACAGCCTTTAGAAATAAACTTCTGAGCCCTAAGGTATGAAATAAACTNCAGTCTAGCATAACCAATTCAACTAAATCATCAGAAGTTGGACGGTCATTAATTAACACTGTACAACCTCGATAAACATGATTAGCTACAATAGAGTCGCCAACTGGCGTAGACACCTCAACTGACTGTGGACACAACTCAGATCTCATGTCCAGCTTACCAGCAATAAATGGAGTAATATATGAAAATGTAGAGCCGGGATCTATCAAGGCATAAATAGCATAAGAATGTATTGTCAATATACCTGTGACAACATATGGGGATGCCTCTGAATCCTGTCGTCCTGTGAGTGCATAAAAGCGGTTCTGGCCACCACTAGAACCTGAGGTATTTCCTCCAACTCTCCCCCTATCACGGCCCTGAGTAGACTGTGAACCTGGTCGGGGAGCACGGACTGAGGGCGAAGAGGCTGATGTGGGTCCTGAAGGCTGAGCTGGTGCACCTCTGCCTAACCCCGGGCACCGGCTAATAAAATGTCATGTCTGCCCACAATGATAACATCCACTCGAACCCTGTCTACACTTCCCGGTGTGCAGCTTACATCATTGAGTACATGGAGGAGTAGGTTGTCTCATCTGTGCGGAACGCTCGTGTCGACGGCCCTCAGGTTGGCCTGAGCTCTGCCCCGGTCCTGACTGAATATAACGATCAAACCGCTGGCCCTGTATCTGTGGTGGGAAACTACCTTCTGACCGAGGTGGATCTCAATGGAGTGGGGGCCAAAAATCACCCTGTGGCTCCCTATAAGACCCCATAGTACGAGCCCTCTTACTCTGCTCCCTATCCTTGCGAATATCACGAATCCGACGGGAAAGGTCCTTTGTAGTCTGAGCGAAAGCCTGTATGCGGGAAATATCTACATCATCCGATAGGGATGCTACCCTACAGTCTCTAATCAGATGATCCCCCAAACCATCCACATAATGATGAACTCTAGCCCTCATAGTACGTACGATATCTGGTGCATACCTCGCCAAAGAATTAAACTTATGGTTATAATTCCTCACACTCATATCCCTCTGCTTTAGGCTAAGAAACTGGTCAAGACGGGCCTCCCCAACCTCCCGTGGAAAATAATGGGCTAAAAACGCCTCAGAGAAGTCCTCCCATTCTTCTGGTGGAGCATCAGGTCCTCTAGATCTCTCCCATGCCTCATACCATAGGACAGCTACATCACGTAGTCGAAAAGAAGCCAACTCCACAGCCTCGGTGACGGAGGCATGCATCACCCTCAATACTCTATACATATGGTCTATAAAGTCCTGGGGATCCTTAGTGCAACTGGATCCTGTAAATATTGGAGAGGCCAAGTGAAGAAACTCTCGTACCGTCGAGCTTCCTGTCCGATCTCTCCGAGCATCTGCCCCCGACTCTAGTTGTCGCTCATGAATAGAAACCATCCTAGTCAGCAACTGAACTGCCTCCCTCATCCCTTGCTCCCTATTCTCTGATTGGGGAACAACAGGTGCTGGAGGTCCTGTGTCTCTAGCTGCCTCAGGTACCAATAGAACTGGTGAGGCTAGGGGTATTGCATCTCCCTGGGTTCCAACAAGTTCTGGGGAAGCTGAAACTAGGGGTACTGGAGACTCACTGTGTGCCTCTAAGGGAAATCTATCCCTCTGACCGGTGGAACGACTGGTACTTTCCCCCAGATCCATACCTATCTCTAAATGTGCCATCTCCTGAGTGTAGGTAGCCTGTTAGATAAGAAACACAAAGCACGATTTAGATTTCATATGTTCTTATAACTTCGCTCTATAGCACGATCTATTAATTGAAAGAAACGTAACCATTCCTAAATGCCTCATAGCCTCCTGATTATAANGTGGGGGCCCAACAGATCGTGCACCACAGCATCTGAAATACTAAGCCTGGACCGTTAAGGTCATGACCTGAATAACAATAAGCCATATAAACAAAGGTAGACAAGCCAAAATAATAAAGTACTAGCTGGCCGACGAGGCCGCGACTGAAGACATACATGCCTACACACATATATATACATGCCAAGCCTATGGGTTGGAGACTGAAAGCTGCAAAGAGAAACCCAAAATATTGTGTCCACAATAGCCTCTAAAAGTGTCATAAGCGCTGTCGGGACAAGTCCCCGACTATACCCAAACTATACAACAAAAGAAACCATCATATGGAAGCTCCAGGAAGAAGTGGAGCTTACCAACTCACAGCTGAACCCCGAAATCCTAGTGGAGGGGTCGATCAGAGTCCCTTCCTGGACCTGCACGCACGAAACAAAAATGCAGTGTCCCCAAGAAACGGGACATCAGAACGAATAAAAATGTACTGGTATGTAAGGCACAAAGTAGAATCATACATAGCTGGTGTAAAAAGTGTAATAGAGTTACCACCTGACACTGAAACTTTGATAGCCTCCATGGCCGACATCCGACCTCATAGTAATCAAATATGCATGGTATGCTCGTGTAATCGTATGTCGTGAATACATATATATTTATGTAAATGCAAGACATACCCAACCAAATGCTAGCAATGGCGGTCTCTCCCGGTAGCTAACCGGTATCATATTGCCAACCTGTGGCCATCTGTACAATATATATAGTCTTTCGGGCAAATAGGCCCCTTACCTCCAATTATAGCTCGAATTCCATGCATAATATTACATGTATGATATGAACTTTGAATGCACATAATAGGCCATAACAAGAACTTAGCCAATCTTGTCTCATTGGTACTCTTGTTCTCATAATCTCATAATCACCTTCGTATCGCATACAAATGTCTCGGTGAACCTCATATGTTTTTTGAATAAGCTTGAAAACTGAACTCGACTTTTAGAAAGATAANAATAAGCTTGAAAACTTAACTAGACTTTTAGAAAGAAAACTTAACTCTGAAGATGTTCATAAAAAGCTTAAGGTGCTTCACTTAGTCCTTATACCTGATTTCTTGATAATTAGTAAAAGAAAGTATTTCAAATAAATCAAGTGTTTTAGTAGTTTAAACATAAAAATTATATTTGAGATTTTTGAAAATCGACATATCACTTTAGATATTTTAAAATACACTTTAACAAGGAAGAAGGACTGATCACAAAATACTAAATACCTTTATTTCTAAATCATACAACCCAAATACGAATAAGAATTCATATATATGGACATATAGTTAAGAAAGCCGACAAAATGACATATATAGATGTCGAATACCCTATTTAACCGAACGAGTGAAATATAAACCTAATAGCATCATGAAAATACTTCAGCTACGATCCCAATGCCTTTCTCAGAAGGTCTTCCTAGCAATAGAATAGTTAAATACCACATTTGGCGTCTTAGGAATTTCCCAGAACTCGTGCTAAAAGGAAGGATGGATCTTAGCCTTAAAATACCTTTCCAACGAACGTCCGAATGCCGGTAGTTCCTTCACGAATGTTGTTCCTTACGTCCTAACCTTCGCAAAAATTATATATATGCAGCTTATACGCACCTATAAACAGTTCATAATTGAGTTTAAATCGGCAGATTTTCCATATGACCCTAACTTGACGAAACGTCCGTAGAACTTTGTAAAAACGATCATAAAAGAGTCCGAAGATGATTACCTTGGCGAACCAAGTATAAAGATTGAAGAACCTGCAAGAACAACAAATTTCTGTCTTCCAAAAATAACTCCAAACACAGCTAATAGAAGGGGGAAACGATTGCAAAGCGTAGAGATTACGTTTCTAGGCACGGGGGCAAACTTTAACGATAGAAATCATTAAAAACGCACCTAAATCACTCAAGAACACCATGGAACCTTCTCTTCAGCTTTCTCACTATTTTGGGACGAAGATGAAATGTTTTGGGGTCTGAAAAGTCAGATTTTCCGACTTATACTACTTGTTTGACCCGACCCGGTTCGCGACCCGGTTTCAGCCCGGACAGTCCGTGGTATAATAGTCATAACTTCTTACTCCAATGTTGGTTTGATGTGAATTTTTTTTGGTTGCGAACTAGACTCGTAGACCTTTGATTCGGTAGGTTGTTCCTCCCATAAATCTTTATATATTGGGAGAACGGATCTGATACATTTGACCTAAAGTTTAGAAACTTTATTAGAGAAATTTACGATAACTTTTGCCGACCTTTATTTCGCAACTTGTTTGACTCCAAAAATTAACATGTGACCAGTGTGATATTATAATACCTTATAACACATTAATTCTTAGAATATTAGACACTCTTAGTCTTGTCCCAAAGGTGCAAGTTAACTTAAACCTTCCGAACGCGTGGGGTGCTACCCGAGTCATTTCTTTAACCACAAACCTTTTTTTAAGGGATTCCTTTGACCTAAAGATTTAGTTTAGTTCCTTGATATTACCACACATTTTCAGTCTTATTCTCCCAACAGTGCTATACTCAATCATATATACCTAATATAACCACATCACGTTACGTATATTACGTAAGAGAATAGAGAAAAAAACACATGGGGTCTCACAGTCTCCCCCCTTAAGAACATTCGTCCGCGAATGGGTCAATTCAATTCCTTGGTTTCATTTCTTTTCCGCTAATACGTTATTTGCGAGGCTATATTTTTTATATTTGCAAAGCATAAATCAAATTCTGAAGATTCCAACTACTAGGCTTTGTATAGCTATATCGCAATAGGAAATTTAAATTTGTACTATCAAGTCATTTAAAATCCAACTAAGTTACTGTAAAGAAATAATTTCCAATTATTTAACTGCAACTCACCTTAAGTCGTAAATAGGTGGGGGTACTTTTTCCTCATTTCCTCCTCAGCTTCCCAGGTCATTTCCTTGATGTTGTTATTTCGCCATAACACTTTCACGGAAGCCACTTCTTTAGTTCGAAGATTTCTTACTTGCCGATCTAAAATAGCTACTGGTACCTCTGCATAAGATAAGTCTTCAGCAATGTGAATATCCTCAATAGGCGTAATACGTGAAGGATCTCCAATGCACTTCCGCAAAATAGATACATGAAATACAGGATGGACTGCTTCCAATTCTGAAGGTAAATCAAGCTCGTACGCCACCCTACCAATCCTTCGAATAATCTTATACGGTCCAACATACCTGGGGCTGAGCTTCCCCTTCTTTCCAAATCGCATGACGCCCTTCATAGGCGATACTTTCAAGAAAACCCAATCTTTTACATCAAACTCTAAGTCTCGTCGTCGAACATCTGCATAAGACTTCTGTCGACTTTGTGCTGTACGCAGCCGGTCTCTAATAAGTTTTACCTTTTCCATTGCTTGATGGACTAAATTAGGACCTAGAAACTCTACTTCCCCAACCTTAAACCAACCGATCGGCGGCCTACACTTCCGCCCGTATAGTGCTTCGTAAGGAGCCATCTGAATACTAGATTGAAAGCTGTTATTATAAGCAAACTCAATAAGAGGTAGATGGTCATCCCAACTTCCTTTAAAATCTAGCACGTAGGAACGTAAAATATCCTCAACTATCTGAATAGTACACTCTGCCTGTCCATCCGTTTGCGGATGAAAAGCGGTGCTAAGATTTACCTGCGTGCCTAGACCCTTCTGAAAAGATTTCCAAAAATGTGCTGTAAATTGAGCCCCTCGATCAGAGATAATAGATAATGGCACTCCGTGAAGGCGAACAATCTCTCGAATGTAAAGCTTGGCATAATCCTCGGCTGAATATGTCGTCCTAACTGGCAGGAAATGAGCAGATTTTGTAAGCCTATCAATAATTACCCAAATAGAATCATACCTCCATGTAGTGCGAGGAAAACCAATGATGAAATCCATATTTATCATGTCCTATTTCCAGAATGGAAGCTCAATATACTGAGTTAGGCCTCCAGGCCTCTGATGTTCGGCTTTAATTTGCTGGAAGTTGGGACATTGGGCTACCATCTCCGAGATATCTTTTTTCATTCCATTCCACCAATAGATCTGTCGAAGGTCCCGATACATCTTTGTCGCTCCGGGGTGAACTGCATATCTAGAATAATGGGCCTCCNCACCAATAGATCTGTCGAAGGTCCCGATACATCTTTGTCGCTCTGGGGTGAACTGCATATCTAGAATAATAGGCCTCCGAAAGAATCTTGGCGCAGAGCTCTCCGACGGTTGGTACACATAAGCGGCCCTGGTATCTAAGAACTCCATCTCCAGTTAGCTCAAATAAAGGTTGTCGTTGCCGTGGAATACTTTCCCTCAGTTTTATAAGCTCAGGATCCTCGTGTTGTCGCTCTTTCACTTCAGTAACAAAAGAAGATTTCTCCATATTCTGAACGAGAATGCGTCCACCCTCTGCGTCTACCAAACGCACCTACAAACTAGCTAGCTGGCATAGATATTTGGTCATCTTGACCTTATCAGCTTCAACATGGCTTAGACTGCCCATGGACTTCCGGCTAAGGGCATCAGCAACAATATTAGCTTTGACGAGACGATATAAAATATCAACATCATAGTCCTTTAGTAATTCTAGCTATCTTCTTTGTCGTAGGTTCAGCTCCCTCTGTTTAAGTAAATACTGAAGGTTGTAAGGAACAACTGCAGCTAAGATCGTGCGTAGGATAGTTCTGTTCATGTTTCTGCAACTATCTGGAGGCGTACGCAAAAACCTTACCATGCTTCATAAGAACACAACCTAGGCCAATTCTCGAGGCATCACAATATACAACATAACCCTCGGTGCCATCCGGAAGAGTCAAGATAGGTGCCGTAGTAAGCCTTTTCTTTAGCTTCTAAAAATTTTGTTCACATGCCTCAGTCCACCGAAACATAGCTCCCTTATGTGTCAGTTTCGTCAATGGTGCAGAGATAGAGGAAAATCCCTCTATAAACCTTCAGTAATACCCTTCCAAGCCTAAAAAGCTACCAACCTCTATCGGATTCAAGGGCCTCGGCCAAGTCATCACAGCTTCAATCTTTTGGCCATCAACCTTGATACCATCGCCGGTAATAACATGACCAAGAAAAGCTACAGAATTTAGCCAAAATTCACATTTAGAGAATTTAGCATATAACCTGTAGTGCTAGAGAGTCTGCAATACATCTCGCAAGTGGTCCGCATGCTCGGCTTCCGATCGTGAATATACCAGGATGTCGTCAATAAACACAATCACAAAATCATCCAAGAATGGTTTGAATACCCAGTTCATAAGATCCATAAAGGTTGCTGGGGAATTTGTAAGCCCGAAGGACATGACAAGGAATTCAAAATGGCCATACCTCGTCCTAAATGTTGTTTTTGGGATATCAATATCCCTGACTCGTAGCTGATGATAACCGGATTGCAAGGCGATCTTCGAAAAACATTTGCACCATGTAACTGGTCGAACAGGTCATCAATCCGTGGAAGAGGATACTTATTCTTGATAATGACTTTATTTAGTTTCTTGTAGTCAATACACATCCACAAGGAGCCATCTTTCTTTCGAACAAAGAGAACCAGAGCACCCCATGGGGATGTACTTGGCCAAATAAAGCCTTTATCGAGCAAGTCCTTCAGTTGTTCCTTCAATTCCCTTAGTTCTGCAGGAGCCATTCTGTAGGGAGGAATGGATATAGGTTGCGTATCAGGAAGCAAATCTATAGCAAAATCGATCTCCCTTTCGGGGGAAATTCCTGGAAGCTCGTCAGGGAATACTGTCGGGAATTCATTCACAATAGGAACCGACTGAAGAGTCGCTGGATCCTTATCGATATCCCTGACATGAACCAGATGGTATATACAGCCTTTAGCAATAAACTTCTGAGCCCTAAGGTATGAAATAAACTTACCCTTGGGCATGGCTGCATTACATTTCCATTCAAGGACAGGCTCACCAAGAAAATGAAATCGGACCAACTTTGCACGACAATCAATATTAGCATAACAAGCTGCCAACCAATCCATACCCATAATGACTTTGCAGTCTAGCATAACCAATTCAACTAAATCATCAGAAGTTGGACGGTCATTAATTAACACTGTACAACCTCGATAAACATGATTAGCTACAATAGAGTCGCCAACTGGCGTAGACACCTCAACTGACTGTGGACACAACTCAGATCTCATGTCAAGCTTACCAGCAACAAATGGAGTAATATATGAAAATGTAGAATTGGGATCTATTAAGGCATAAATGGCATGAGAATTTATTGTCAATATACCTGTGACAACATCTGGGGATGCCTCTGAATCCTGTCGGCCTGTGAGTGCATAAAAGCGGTTCTGGCCACCACTAGAACCTGAGGTGTTTCCTCCACCTCTCCCCCTACCACGGCCCTGAGTAGACTCTGAACCTGGTCGGGGAGCACGGACTGAGGGCGAAGAGGCTGTTGTGGGTCCTGAAGGTTGAGCTGGTGCACCTCTGCCTAATCCCGGGCACCGGCTAATAAAATGTCCTGTCTGCCCACAATGATAACATCCACTCGAACCATGTCTACACTGCCCGGTGTGCAGCTTACATCATTGAGTACATGGAGGAGTAGGTTGTCTCATCTGTGCGGAACGCTCGTGTCGACGGTCCTTAGGTTAGCCTGCGCTCTACCCCGGTCCTGACTGAATATAACGATCAAACCGCTGGCCCTGTATCTATGGTGGGAAACTACCTTCTAACCGAGGTGGATCTCAATGGAGTGGGGGCCAAAAATTACCCCGTGGCTCCCTATAAGACCCCATAGTACAAGCCCTCTTACTCTGCTCCCTATCCCTGCGTGTATCACGAATCCGACGGGAAATGTCCTTCGTAGTCTGAGCGAAAGCCTGTATGCGGGAAATATCTACATCATCCGATAGGGATGCTACCCTACAATCTCTAATCAGATGATCCCCCAAACCATCCACATAATGATGAACTCTAGCCCTCACAGTACGTACGATATCTGGTGCATACCTCGCCAAAGAATTAAACTTATGGTTATAATCCCTCACACTCATATCCCCCTGCTTCAGGCTAAGAAACTTGTCAAGACAGGCCTCCTGAACCTCCCGTGGCAAATAATGGGCTAAAAACGCCTAAGAGAAGTCCTCCCATTCTGCTGGCGGAGCATCAGGTCCTCTAGATCTCTCCCATGCCTCATACCATAGGACAGCTACATCACGTAGTCGAAAAGAAGCCAACTCCACTGCCTCGGTGACGGAGGCATGCATCACCCTCAATACTCTATATATATNTTGTCGCTCATAAATAGAAACCATCCTAGTCAGCAATTGAACTGCCTCCATCATCCCTTGCACCCTAGTCTTTGATGGGGGAACAACAGGTGCTGGAGGTCCTGTGTCTCTAGCTGCCTCAGGTACCAATGGGACAGGTGAGGCTAGGGGGTATTGCATCTCCCTAGGCTCCAACAAGTTCTGGGGAAGCTGAAACTAGGGGTACTGGAGATTCACTGTGTGCCTTTAAAGCAAATCTATCCCTCTGACCGATGGGGAACGACTGGTACTTTCCCCCGGATCCATACCTATCTCTCGATGTGTCTTCTCCTGAGTGTAGGTAGCCTGTTAGATAAGAAACACAAAGCACGATTTAGATTTCATATGTTCTTATAACTTCGCTCTATAGCACGATCTATTAATTGAATGAAACGTAACCATTCCCAAATGCCTCCTAGCCTCCGGATTATAAGTGTGGTGCACAACACACCCCCAAGCAAGACTCTACTAGACACGGCTTGTGGACTCCCTAGGATACAACCTGCTCTGATATCAAGTTTGTCACGCCCCAAACTAGGGGAGGCACGATTGGCACTCGATATTGTATTCGATTGAGTTAGCCACTAAACTTACTAGCTAACTAAAGTGGGGACCCAACAAATCGGGCAGCACAACATCTGAAATACTAAGCCTGGACCATTAAGGTCATGACCTGAATAACAATAAGCCATATAAACAAAGGTAGACAAGCCAAAATAATAAAGTACTAGCTGGCCGACGAGGCCGCGACTGAAGACATACATGCCTACACACATATATATACANATAAACAAAGGTAGACAAGCCAAAATAATAAATTACTAGATGGCCGACGAGGCCACGACTGAAGACATACATGCCTACACATATATATACATGCCAAGCCTATGGGCTGGAGACTGAAAGCTACAAAGAGAAACCCAAAATATTGTGTCCACAATAGCCTCTAAGAGTGTCATAAACGATGTCGGGACAAGGCCCCGACTATACCCAAACTATACAACAAAAGTAACCATCCTATGGAAGCTCCAGGAANGACCTGCACGCACGAAACAAAATGCAGTGTCCCCAGGCAACGGGACATCAGTACGAATAAAAATGTACTGGTATGTAAGGCAGAAAGTAGAATCATACATAGCTGATGTAAAGAGTTACCACCTGACACTGAAACTCTGATAGCCTTCATGGCCGACATCCGACCTCATAGTAATCAAATATGCATGGTATGCTCGTGTAATCGTATGTCGTGAATACATATATATTGATGCAAATGCATGACATACTCAACCAAATGCTAGCAATGCCGGTCTCTCCCGGTAGCTAACCGGTATCATATTGTCAACATGTGGCCATCTGTACAATATATATATATTCTTTCGAGCAAATAGGCTCCTTACCTCCGATTATAGCTCGAAGTCCATGCATAATATTCCATGTATGATATGAACTTTGAATGCACATAATAGGCCATAACAAGAACTTAGCCAATCTTGGCTCATTGGTACTTTTATTCTCATAATTTCATAATCACCTTCGTATCGCATGCAAATGTCTCGTGGAACCTCATATGTTTTTTTTGAATAAGCTTGAAAACTTAACTAGACTTTTAGAAAGATAACTTAACTCAGAAGATGTTCATAAAAAGCTTAAGGTGCTTCACTTAGTCCTTATACCTGATTTCTTGATAATTAGTAAAAGAAAGTATTTCAAAAATCAAGTGTTTTAGTAGTTTAAACATAAAAATTATATTTGAGATTTTTGGAAATCGACGTATCACTTTAGATATTTAAAAATAAACTTTAACAAGGAAGAAGGACTGATCAAAAATACTAAATTCCTTTATTTCTAAGTCACACAACCCAAATACGAATAAGAATTCAAATATATGGACATATAGTTAAGAAGCCGACAAAATGACATATATAGATGTCGAATACCCTATTTAACCGAACGAGTGGAATATCAACCAAATAGCATCATGAAAATACTTCAGATACGATCCCAATGCCTTTCTCAGAAGGTCTTCCTAGCAATATAATAGTAAAATACCACATTTGGCGTCTTAGGAATTTCCCAGAATTCGTGCTAAAAGGAAGGACGGAGCTTAGCCTTAATATACCTTTCCAACGAACGTCTGAATGCCGGTAGTTCCTTCACGAACGTGTCCTTACGTCCTAACCTTCGCAAACATTATATATATATATATATATATATATATGCAGCTTATATGCACCTATAAACAGTTCATAATTGAGTTTAAATCGGCAGATTTTCCATATGACCCTAACTTGACGAAACGTCCGTAGAACTTTGTAAAAACGATCATAAAAGAGTCCNGTTTCTAGGCACGGGGGAAAACTTTAACAATAGAAATCGTTAAAAACGCACTTTAATCACTCAAGAACACCATGGAACCCTCTCTTCATCACATCACTCAAGTCATAACTTCTTATTCCGATGTCGGTTTGATGTGATGTTTTTTTGGTTGCGAACTGGACTCGTAGACCTTCAATTTGGTAGTTTATGGGTCCCATAACTCTTTATATATTGGGAGAAATAATCTGATACATTTGACCCAAAGTTTAGAAAATTTATTAGAGAAATTTACAATAACTTTTGCCGACCTTTATTTCGCAACTTGCTTGACTCCAAAAATTAACATGTGACCAGTGTGATATTATAATGCCTCATAACACATTATTCTTAGCATATTAGACACTCTTAGTCTTATCCCACAGGTGCAAGTTAACTTAAACCTTCCGAACGTGCGGGGTGCTACCCGAGTCATTTCTTTAACCACGAACCTTTGTTTAAGGGATTCCTTTGACCTAAAGCTTTAGTTTAGTTCCTTGATATTACCACACATTCTCAGTCTTATTCTCCCAATGTGCTATACCCAATCATATATACCTAATATAACCACGCCATGTTACGTATATTACGTAAGAGAAGAGAGAAAAAAACAAATGGGGTCTCACATCGGAACCCAACAAATTTTACAAAATCCAAATACCCATTCCAATATGAGTTCAACCATACAAAAATTATCAAATTTTGATACCATTTCGTCCCCCAAATCATGATTTTTCATTTTAGAAATTTTCTTCAACCCAAAACACAAATTAAATGATAGAAATGAAGATAAAATCATGGAATATATTCAATACTAGGTAAAGAACACTTACCCAATCGCATTACTTGAAAACCCCACCAAGAATCGCTAAAAATCGAGCTCTACGTATAAGTCAAAATATGGTAAAAATGGTCTAACCCTCGATTTTGAAGATCTTATATTCTGCCCAGATGTTAAAGCATCGCGAATGTGGAGGAAGGATCGCTTTCGCAAAGAAGAAGAATGAAGAATGCAAGGAAATGCCCTTCGCGAACGTGAGTGAACAAACGCAGACGCGATGAACAAATGGGCAGGAGCTTATGCGAACACGTAAGGGACACGCGAACGCGAAGAGGAAAAATGATCACAATGCCCAGGGCCTAGTTCCTGCTACGCGAACGCGGAAGGGGGACGTGAACGCGATGAATTGAATGAGTAGGGGTACGTGAACGCGAGGCACACTATGAGAACGCTTAGAAGGAAAAATAGGTAGGTCAGACGAACACTACGCGAACACGAAGAGCTCTTCGCGATCGCGAAGAAGGATGGCAGACACCAGAACCAGCAACCCAAACACAGAGAAAAATGACCTGAAGCCCGTCTGAAACACACTCGAGGCTCCCAGGACCCTGTCTAAACACACAAACAAGTTCCATAACCTCACATGGACTCGCTCGAGGTCTCAAATCACATCAAACAACGCCGAAAAATGCAAATCACCCTGTGAATCGAACTATGAACTTCCAAATCTTCCAACTTCGAAAAACTTGTGCCGGAACCAATCAAACCAACCCGGAATGATGCCAAATTTTGCAGACAAGTCCCAAATGACATCGCGGAGTTTTTCCTACTCTCAGAATCTCATTCCGACCCCGATATCACAAAAGTCAACTATGGGTCAAACTTCTCCATTTTCCAAACATCAACGTTTTCCAACTTTCGCCGAGCTGCCTCAAATTACTCCACGCACCTCCAAATCCAAATCTGGATGCTTGGCTAAGTCCAAAATCACAACGTAAAGCTGCTGACATCATCCAAAACTCATTCCAGAGCCGTTTACACAAAAGTCAAATTCCGGTCAAATCCTCACCTCTTAAGCTTCCAAAACTAGAATCCTTCTTCCAATTCGACTCCGAGTCATCCGGTAATTGAATTCAACATGCACGCAAGTCGCTACACATAATATGAAGATTCTCAAGACCCTATGCCGCTGAACAGAACTTTAATCCCCAAAACGACCGACCGGGTCGTTACATCCTCCCCCTCTTAAACATACGTTCGTCCTTGAACGTGTCGAGATTCACCTCAAAGTCCTCAATTCACTAAATTCACACTTCCAACATACACCCGTGGGTGATCCCACATCACCCCAATCTACATAAGCATGATGGTACCATCTCAACTAGCTATATCAACTCATGCCTACACCCATAGAGTACAACAACATAACATGACACATCACACATAGGCCCACAATAACATTTCTGATCAAAATATTTGCCCGAAATCAATTCCAGCACCGTCTGTTAGCCTCATATCTAATAGAAAACCATTTCAAACCTCCACCACAATGACGATGATACAAGAACCACTAAAACCTCATAACTAAACACCTGAATCAACAAGCCACAACTAACACCACTGGGCACGCACCCCGCAAAGCTAAAACTCAAGAAGCACGGAACGAAAATGACTTAATATGAAAAGAGAAATACATAAGAGAACTATCAAACAATCCCGACATGCACAACTCTCTAACATTACCATTATACGAATTAACATAAGGAAAATCAAAATATATGAACAAATCACAAGGATCTCATCCTGATATAATTTCCACCATGGTACACAGCCCGATTCGAACATATCAAATCACATTAAATCACGATCCCGCCCTCAACTCTGAATCGCAAGTAGGATATACATCAAACCCACTAGAACCTTTCAGTAGATAAATTTCGTCAACAAAATTACAACACGTACTGACTCCCGCACCGATGGAGCATAAAAATCACAGCTCGTAACCAATAATACTCATGAAATCACATCAAGCCTACCGTAAAGGACAACAGGAATTCACTACTAGTCTCGTAACTCTCAAAAATGAATAAAACAACGATAGGCCCAACTACCACTCATAAAATCTCCCAACAGGGGCAAACACGTAAATAGAGTGCACATCATGAAACTCACCCATAAATGAAACAACAAATAAGGGAACTCATACCGACAAGCAGAACCATGACGAAATACAAATAATGCCCCTCTGTAACAGATCAAAACATACATGTATGATAACATCTGGAACAACGGCCTCCAGCCTACTATATGAAACTCATCAACGGGCCGGGCCTTCCCCCTCTTGGGCGCCCCTTACTCGACTGAATACCCCGTTGTGACACACCTGCCCGGAATCTGGGACAGTCTCTTATCATGTGGTTGATATCTCCACACTCAAAGCAAGATCTCTGCTAACGTGGTTGAGGAAACTGTGCAGTACGAATACTCTGAGACCCATGAGTACCTAAAACACTGTGCAAAGCCGGAAGTGAAAACTGAACTGGCTGACCCACAAAACCTCTACCATGTCGCACCCTGCCTCCAAAATAAGGACCAGCAGATCTCTCCGGTCTACGAGGCCTCCTCACCTCCCTGTACTTTCTCTCCTGATCTCATCTGTCCTCTCTCTCCCGGTCCCACATGCCCTCTAACCGGAGAGCGATCCCTATCCACCTGCTAAAACAAAACATCTGACTCCAACCCCCGAGCCATGCCGAACCGAATATCATGCGTGAACCCCTCAATAAATCTACGGACTCGCTCTCTAATTGTAGCGACCAAGGCAGGTGCATGTGTGGCCAAATCACTGAATCTGACGGCATACTCTAATACTGACATAGTGCCCTAACGCAAATGCTCAAACTCCACGCTCCATGCATCCCGAAGGGACTGAGGTACAAACTCTCTCAAAAACATCTCTGAAAACTAAACTCATGTAAGTGAAGCTGCATCAGTCGGGCTACCCAACTCATATGCCCGCCACCACTGATAAGCAACTCCCTTAAGCTAGAACGTAGTAAAAGCAACCCCATTCGTCTCAACAATACCCATAGTGCGGAGGATGATATGGCACTCTCTGAAGCCAAACCGCTGAATGTAGGAGGGTTATATCTCTTGAACCTTGCAAATCTAAGCTGCTCTCCCTCAAATGCCACTGCCCTGACCATGGGCTGAATTGGGACCACAGGCTATATCACCATGACACCTGGAACTTGACCAACGTGAACTCACTTCCCTAAAGTGTGGGCGGCGAGAGTCTGGGCTCCTCCCCCGGTCTGTGAAGTAGCTGGTGCAACCGGAATCAACCCCGCCTGAGCCAATGTGCCAAGCATGCTCAGGAGTTGTGCTAAAGTCTCCTGAAGTCCGGGGGTGATAGCAGGTGCCTCCGATACCTACTCCCCAACTGGCGCTACTGGCGGCTCCTCGACTGCTGCTCTGGTAGGTGCTCTAGCTGCAGCACGTGCGCCTCATCGCTCTCTGCCTCTGCCCCTAGTGACGTCTGTTCCGGGGTTAACGTCATCAGGAACCGCAGCTCATGTCCTCACCATCTATGAGAGAATGGAATGATAAATTTCAAACTTCAAGATCAATGAACTCTCACGATAGGAATGAAGGAATGAAATTTATCCTAATAGTTCTGTAGCCTCTCGAAGATAAGTACAGATGTCTCTGTACCGATCCACAAGACTCTACTAAACTCGCTTATGACTCGTAGCACCTATGAACCTAGAGCTCTTATACCAACTTGTCACGACCCAATTTCCCCTCCATTGGGTATCGTGATGGCACCTAGTCTTAGGGACTAGGTAAGCCTAACATTTACTGAAATATCAACAATATTAAAGAAAGTATAACAGTCTCGATATAGAAATCTTTACAGAATTTAAAATTTCCCAAAATCGGTAGTATAAGTCATAAGCTCTACAGAGGTTGCTACAAATTCTAAATACAATTGTTTGGAAATGGGTAAAAATAGTTTGAATACAAAATAAGACGGTGACTCTGAAGTCTGCGAGCACAGCAGCAGGGTTACCTTGAGTTTCCTCGGCAAGAACCCGTACAGCTACTAACGATCAATACCTGGATCTGTACAAAAAATGTACATAAATGTAGTATGAGCACACCACAGCAGTGCCCAGTAAGTATCAAGACTAATGTCACACCCATGTTTTTGTACGTGAAAGTACGCCATAAGTAAATTGATGAAATCTCGGAAATGAGATGTTACGTTTCGCATTTTCGTATGTTAAAAGTTTTGTCATAAGTTAATCGACGTACGTTCGGGAATGAGATTATTTTGAAATTATAAGCAGTATGCTATTCTAAACAAGTGATAAGTAAATTCGTGAAGGTGAGAGGGTAAGCGAATCGAAGAAATAAGTTTCGTCGAAGTTTGCATTTTGGAATAAAATACGGTCCAAGCTATAATACCCCATATTTATGGACTAGCACCATACAAGGTACCACATGATCATGATAGTAAGGTGTATAAGGTATGTTAAAAGTGGCTAGCATTTTAAGTAATTTGAGATAATTCTTAATTATGTGGGTAATTGGTTAATGAGATATTAACAAGTTAATCAAGTGATTAGTGGATAACTAATTCAAATATTTAGATAAGTATTACATCTCCAAACGTGGCAGCCCTTAAAAGCCAATTGATGACTCTTATACTCACCTTATAAGGTGTCACATTTAAGGCTAAGTCATCACCTTAGTAGGGCCCACACCCACTAAGGTATAAGACCTCTAAATTCTCAAATATAGGTGGATTAAATTAAGAGAGGTGGCTAAGAATTCAGCAAGTAACGATCTTAATCAAAAAAAAATTCATACGAAATTATACTGCGTAATAGCAACGGGATTTTGCGATTCTAAGGGAGTACGGTACAATTTTTCTCAAGAATATCATACGAATTTCCCCCAACTTCGATATGTCATTATGTGTTGTCGCAATTGACATGTGTTAGAGGAATTGTCAAGATAATCGGCTCAAGTATGTTAAAGTTATCCCTTCTTTCTTTTTGGCATGATCTATACGACACGAACGAAACGAGCAAATGCACAAATTTCATAAATGACTCTATTCAAAAGTATTAGAGATGTCTATGTTCTTGAACTTCCTTATATCTTATTATTCTATCGTCTTTTCATGGGTCTCAGAAAATATGTAAGTTGATAAAGTTTGTTTCATGATATTAGCTAGAGGTATAATGGTCTTATGACATTCCGAGAGATTTTACTAATGTATTTCTCATGCGTTGCATTCATTTATACATGTACATAGATCCATGACCAGACAGTGTTATATACGCGTATATATGTATATATATGTGTATATGGGATATGGGAAAAGGTTACGGCGTTATATACGCACAACCACCTGATCAGCTGGTATACGTTTATAATATTTCCCATAGTGGCCGAGATGATATGATGGGATGCCCTCAGAGGCTTGATGATGTTATGTATACATATACCTATGCATGGTATGTCATTCATACGCATATGCACGATATTTGAAATATTAAATGATTCACAGAGCTATTCAGACTTACATGTTGAGTCTTTTACTCCATGTTTCTCTCATGTCTATTATTTACTGATTTTCATTCCTTACATACTCGGTACATTATTTGTACAGACGTCCCTTTTTTCCTGGTGACGCTGTGTATCATGCCCGCAGGTCTCGATGACATGTCGAAAGTCCTCCAAGTAGGCTATCAGCTCAGCGGAAGATGTTGGTGTCCTCCATTGTCTCCGGAGTTACTTATTTGGTTAGTATAATTAGGACATGTATTGATTGGTATGGTGGGGCTCAGTCCCAACCTTTATGATACTTATGTACTCTTAGGGGCTTGTAGACAGATGTCATGTATACGGATACTTGTATGGCCTTGTCGGCCTATGTTTTGACTTTACAAATGATCATGTTGGCCTTATAGGCCCGTATGTCACATGTGTAAGTTTTTATATCAGGTTGGGTTGTCCTATATTGAGTACTCCCACATGTTCATTCTGGTTAACCCATGATGGACCATTTGGCCCATTTGCCAATGAAAGTACGATAAGAATGATATGTTATCTTGATACTCAGTTGAGTAAGGTATCGGGTGCCCTTCGAGGCCTACAGGTTTGAGGCGTGACAAAAGTGGTATCATAGTAGTTTTGTCCTGGGGAGTCTACAAGTCTTGTCAAGTAGAGTCTTGTTTATGGGTGTGTCGTGCACTACACTTATAAGCAGGAGGCTACAAGGCATTTAGGACTGTCACTCTTTCTTCTTACTCTAGATCGTGTGGTAGAGCTCAGTTGTAAGAACTCAATTTCTAAACTCTATCTTATTCATAATACGATGATTCCTACACCTAGAAAGACAGTTGGTAAGAGATTGAATGTGGTTATGGAAGAGTTGAGTCAGAGGAAATCGATTTTTCAGTATGCTTATGATGAGTAAATATAAGGTCTCCAGCAGATCGTGTGTGTACTAAGACGCGTGAACTTCTGGAAAAGGAGCCCTAAGGCATGAATATCTATCCACCCATATGGTAAAAAGCAACGAGAATTAGAAGGTAGATACAAGTCTTAACAAGTAAAAGGAGCAATATGAAGAAGGGTACGAGGTACTCAGCTAGTGAAGATTATCATTACTTACCACTTAGAAAGGGAAACATTGAGTTACCTTCAACAGTAACAGATGTATGTATAATTGGCCATACCTATCTCATTTATGCCCTATGAGGGCTAATAGGTGTAATTTAAGAGAAGGACGGGATATCAGGAATCCAGCTGAGGTTAGAGTAACCCAAAATGGTAAATGGATTGTTTGCGTTAGTTGACATTTCCGAAGGACATTGCAAATATGCTAATAGATCTCCTTGTGAGACACCCAGATGGTGCACTCTAAAATAGTACAGCTAGATATGAGTACTACAAAGATAGGCACTGGAAGCCTTGAACGGATAAATATTACCTTCGTGTGGCTCCCGTCCCTAGTAGAGAAAGAATGTTAGGCAACTCGAAGAGCCAGCGGATGGAGCGAGTGTAGCTAGAAACAAAATAATTTCTTGTTGAAAGTTTTCAGAATAAAGTGATAGATAGAAATATTTGCGGGAAATAAGAAGAGAGTTAATGTGATACATGGATGACAATGGTAGGACAAAAAAATGACTGTATTATAGAGTCTATAGTTAAGTGAAGGAAAAGACGAAAGGTGACAGTCCTTGAGACCGCAAAAGAGTAAAGGCCATACAGTCATACCCTCATTTAGAGAAATAAGTGCGTGACTCTAACGTGATTACTAGAAGAAAAAGTTAGACCCCAGAATAATAGAAATTAGTATGGGCTGGTGAACAAAATAAACTAAATGTGAGTTAAGGACTGAGTGACTGGATAATAGTCAGCATCATGAGAATTTCATATTACGTTTTGGCGACAATAGAATGGACAACAGAAGAAGATTCATGAGAAATTAAGAGAATGGTCATTCAATAAGACGCTCCCTAAAGCAAGAATTGTGAGCAAAGTTAAGCCTAAGGGACTTCATGTGCCAGTTACACTAAGTGTCACCCTCGCGAGTAAGGAAATATGATATCCTTGGTATAGAAGGATTACCGTAAGGCGAGTAAGGGTCATTGATGATGTGAAAAGAAGCCAAAAATGAAGTTGTAAAACATCTAACATAGATTAATCTTAGTACTCTCCTAGAGGGGGGAATATGGAGTAATGTGGCACTAAGTCAGAATTAAGTGGTTCTAGTAATTATGGGATGGTAAAGGAAGAATACGATCAAAATGAGGAAGGGATGATATTGCACTTATCTAAATCCTACCGATATCCTACGATTCTATAACATTATGCAAGAACGACGTAAGTAATGGTTCCTACCTGGGATGTTACAGATAAATAAGGAACCAGTGCGAGAGGTAAGTTAAGAAAAAAGGAAATAACCCACGAAGGATT
Organism: Nicotiana paniculata; assembly: GCA_005239505.1. Lineage (NCBI taxonomy): Eukaryota > Viridiplantae > Streptophyta > Magnoliopsida > Solanales > Solanaceae > Nicotiana > Nicotiana paniculata. The sequence goes on from ML331899.1 coordinate 64,109, forward strand.
ACGCAGAATATTGTTATGAGAATGGGCCAACACATAGTTAGTAGTTGATTCAAGAAGAGCCTAGTTATGGCTAGACAAGAAGACACAGACAAATCAATAGATCGTGCAAGATAAACATAGTGAACCCTAATGTCCTTATAATACTTGAGATATATTCAGATCGGAGTCGGGGTAGTTAAAGGTACAGTATGAACGCTACGGGAATAAAAGAGAGTGCACTGGGAAGACAGTCAATATATCAGTTCAGAAGAAACCCTATAAGCACAATGGCATGGAGATAAGTAACTAAGGATAATCATAGCCGAGTAGGAACATCAAAATTTTTATTGAGTATACGATGTAATAAGCTCGCACCTTAAGGGGCTTCTCTAAGTACTACAAATAGCTGAGGAAATAAGGAAGTAGGTTTCAACCTAAGCAGAATGACCTAAAGAGGAAATGGTCTTATAACAACAGTCTTACAACAACATTGTACGCACTCTATAGAAAGTGGCACCTATCGTGGCTAATGAATGGTAAGTAAAATCAGAAGTAATATTCAAGATCATATGAGTTGTATGGAATTCCAATATGTGTGGGCACTAAGGTAAGCTAAGTATGCATGCAACAAGGGGCCATGAAGACCAGGAAAAGTAATAGCTTACATTTAAAGAAAGCTAAGAAGGAACAAAATGAATTATTCGATCAATAATCCAGAGTTAGTTACGTTATGAATGCACTTAGGATTTCGGAGCAGGATCCATGCAGCATATATGTTGGCAATCATACAGTCGTAGAAGACTTTGGTATAAGTTAAAAGAAATAAATTGAGTCCAGGTCATAGACAAAGGATTGAATTATTAGATGAAGGTATCATGGATATTCCATAGAGCCTATGAAAGGCTAAAGTAATAACTAATACCATGAGCAGCAAATCAGAAGATAGCCTAAGCCTACATAAAGGTTGATCAGAGGAAACTACACAGTTACTTCAACTAGCAACTAAGTAAATCAGGAGTTTGATTATTGGACCCAGGATTGAGAAAATTGCAGCATCACGCTTAATATCAGAGGTGCAAGAGAGACAGTACAGTAGCCATATTTTGTAACGGCTCTACAATAAAGCCAGTTAGAAGAGTACCAGCCTCATAACAAGTCACTGTGAAGCTCTCACCAAATCATGTAAAGAGGTGCAAGTATTATAATAGAAGTTTAAGTTGTGGATGTGAATTGTACCTATGTGTAAGGGAGGTCACGAAAGAGATAAAAGATGTGATGCGAGACTTTAAGATAAGTAAGGTAAAGGTGAACAACGTACGAGATACTCAAATGCAGTAGGTTGTGAATAGTCCATACTTCGGATAAAAGTCTAGAAGAGCGGATATTCAGTATCCAAGAATGATAGCACCATCGTCAGTAGCATATCTTCCAGCCTATAGTTTCTAGGTACAGAGAGATCTAGCCAAGAGAGTAAAGAAGAGTTAGAGATGATGTGATCTCTCGCTTGATGTTCTAGAATAACATAAGGAAATTTATGGTGTAAGCAAGTTGAAAGGTTGCGAGTAATATAAATAGATATGTGTAGGTCGCAAGCTATTGTATGGTGAAGTGACAAGGTTATAAAAAATAGGAGTAAGGATAAGAAAGGGCGAGTGAGAAGGTGACGAGAATGGATAAGTCCTCTGGATTAAGCCCATGAAAACAAGAGAGCTTATGGTTTCTCTAAGTTATAGAGAGCTCAGTATAGCCCGAATGAACTCAAATGAGTCTAAGACTAGTAGCATTTAGAAGAGATGGAATGCTACCCTGGTAGTAGAATGAGGGTGTAATTGTGGTAAATAAAGGATGATGTTTAGGCCTTCAATTGAGTAATAATTTGAAGAGAATTTCATGAATTTTAAGGAATTAAAATACCCATATAAGTGAATCACATTGGGATGCTATAAAAAGACGGTTATTGAAGTACAGTATCGCCGCTAAGTGGATCGGAAAAATCACTTCAAATATTACTTGATGCACGTAAGCTTTAGGGGCAAGGTATTACGTAAAAAGTTTCAAGTTACCAGTGGTATATCGTAGATCAATATTGAGGTGAATCAACAATGGATGGACAAAAGTCACAAAATATAAGATGAGTGTCGTCATTCTTAAACAGTAATGAGGAAGCACTAAAGGACTTAGATTTATACATATGGGATAAGCAATGAAAGTAACCTGGAGTTCAGTACCAGACATCAGGAATGATAAGACGAAGAAAGAGTTTATGGTATAGTATGACCTACCTAGATGCAGTAAAGTCATACTAATGGATAATCGGGCCTATGAAATAAGATATAGCAATATTAGTAAGTTCAACGAAGTATCGAGCAAAGAACTTCAGTACACCTATAAATTTCCAAAGAGACATCTTTTCAAGCTCGGTATATGCTTACAAAGTGACGCCTAGAGATTGGCTAAGAACTAGAGAAAAAGGAGAGAAGAGTCGCATAGGCGCACATACAAGGAAAAAGTCGTACAGGCTGCATGACGGAAGGTAGCAAGAGTTACGACATTGGAAGGATTATGACCACAAGTCATGGTATAAGAAAGAGGCCTAAAAGGGGAAATGCCTTGGCCTTTGAATTTATTCACAGATTTGTTGCCTAAAATGGAAAGGAGAGTATTAAAGTATTCGCAAGAGCTATAGGTTATGAAAATAATAAGTGCATCAATCGAGGACGAATGTTCCAAAGAGGGGAATGATGTTACACCCCATTTTTTTGTACGCGAAAGTAAGCCATAAGTAAATTGATGAAAGCTCGGAAATGAGATATTATATTCCGCATTTTCGTACGTTAAAGGTTTCGTCGTAAGTTAATCGACGTAAGTTCGGGGATGAGATTATTTTGAAATTTTAAGCATTATGCTATTCCAAACAAGTGATAAGTAAATTCGTGAAGGTGAGAGGGTAAGTGAATCGAAGAAATGAGTTTCGTCGAAGTTTGACATTTTGGGATAAAATACGGTCCAAACTATAATACCCCGTATTTATGGACTAGTGCCATACAAGGTACCACATGACCATGATAGTAAGGTGTATAAGCTATGTTAAAAGTGGGTAGTATTGTAAGTAATTTGAGACAATTCTTAATTATATGAGTAATTGGTTAATTATTGGGTTAATACGAGATTAAAATTCTTAATTATGTGGGTAATTGGTTAATAGGAGATTAACAAGTTGATCAAGTGATTAGTGGATAATTAATCCAAATATTTGGATAAGTATTACATCTCCAAAGGATAAGTCACCTTATAAGGTGTCACATCTAAGGATAAGTCATCACCTTAGTGAAGCCCACACCCACTAAGGTATAAGACCTCTAAATTCACAAATAGATGTGGATTAAATCAAGGGAGGTGGCTAAGAATACGTGTTGTCGCAATTGACATGTGTTAGAGGAATTGTCAAGATAATCGGCTCAAGTATGTTAAGGCTATCCCTTCTTTCTTTTTGGCATGATCTATACGACACGAATGAAACGAGCAAATGCACAAATTCCATAAATGACTCTATTCATAGAAGTATTAGAGATGTCTATGTTCTTGAACTTCCATATGTCTTATTATTCTATCGTCTGTTCATGGGTCTCAGAAAATATGTAAGTTGATAAAGTTTGTTTCAGGATATTAGTCAGAGGTATAAGGGTCTTATGACGTTCCGAGAGATTTTATTAACATATTTCTCATGCATTGCATTCATTTAAACATGTACATTTATTCATGACCAGACGGCGTTATATACGCATATATGTCACGACCCCAAATCCTAAATCGGTCATGATGGCGCCTATCGTTGAACTAGGCTAGCCAACAATCACATATTTACAGTTTCTTTAAAAATCCAAACCAATTTCAAACGTTTCATAAAATATACAGAACTTACTAAATACATTAGACCAATAAACAATTCAACCAACCCCAAAACCCGGAGCCAACATGTCATGAGCATCTAAGAGAGATAAGCCAAAAAGGTATAAAATTATAATACAAAACCTCTGAATAAATAGCTAGATACAACAAGAAAGGAAAAACAGAGATGTCGCGGACGCTGAACAGCTACCTCTATATCCCGCACTCCGGCTCCGCACGGAATAGATAGCTAATGCTCTGAATCTGCACCTGAATCTGCACATAGGGATGCAGGGAGTAACGTGAGTACGCCAACTCAGTAGTAATGAAAATAAATCAAGTCTAAGCGACAAGAAACACATAAAAATCAATGTCATCAATTCACAATATGCACAGCCTTTCTTTCCAACAGTATAACATAGATATATGAAATCATCATGCCTTAAAATAAACTTCAGAAAAATCCTTTGAAAAATGTATATTCTCAACAACTTCAAACCGAAAGATTTAGTATGAAAATGAAATAAATCATAAAGAGGCCCCTCGGGCAAAACATATTTCATAAGTTCAGAGTGAAAGTGGTAAAATCATAAGTAGCCCCTCGGGCAAAAACATGTATCATAATCAGCCCCTCGGGCATTCCTCACAGTCACTCATAATCAGCCCATCGGGAATACCTCACAATCACTCATAATCAGCCCCTCGGGCATGCCTCACAGTCACTCATGCCTCCCAATCACTCGTCACTCGGCACTCGGCAATCGGTACTCGGTACGCTCACTAGGGTGTGTGCAGACTCCGGAGGGGCTCCTTCAGTCCAAGCGCTAATATCAAGCCACCTCGTGGCATATCATATCCTCACAAATCAGGCCCTCGGCCCTCACTCAGTCAAAACCTCTCAAAAGTCCTACGGGCGAATCAGTAAAACGGGGTACTCGACCCAAAACATCATTTTTAAATCTCAAAGTAGTTTAAATCAGGCTGAGTTTCGAAAACAATAAGCACAATGTGACTGAGTGAAATCATCAATAAATAGTGAGGGAACAGCAGTAAAACTCCCCCAAGGGGTCTAAACAGATCGGCACGAGGCCCCAAACATGGCTTATAGCCCAAATATTGCAATAATCTTTAAAACACAATTTAACATAAGGTTTTGAATAAAATACGCAACGCAAAAGTTGCCGCAGAGAGGACCAAGTCCAATCCAAAAACCAGAGCGCACCACATGCTCTTCATTCGACATGTGCGCCATTCTAAAATCAATGAGAAATATGAAGTCCGGGGTTTCATACCCTCAAGACAAGATTTATAACCATTACTTACCTCTACCGGGCCACAACACTAGTCCGCTATGTTCTTTCCCCTCAAATTAGCTCCCGATTGCTCCGAATCTAGCCAAAACCAGTTGAACATCATTAATATATACTAAAGGAACACAACCCAATCGAAAACTATCAATTTATACAAAAATCTCGAAATTCGGCCAAAACCGAGCCCTGGGCCCACGTCTCGAAATTCGATAAAATTTACATCACTAGAATCCTCGTCCTCCCACGATTCTACACATACCAAAAACACCACAATCGGACCACAATTGCCTACCCAATTTGCCAAAAGAATTTTCCAATCCTCCACCCATTCCTCCCAACCTTTTTCTACTTTAATACTTCAATTTACAAGCCTAATCCGAACAAAATAGCATAGAATCGACTTTAATAACTCGGGAACTTACCTCCACTGAAGACCCACGAATTCTCTCTTCAAATTGCCTTCAAATGAGCTCCAACCACATGCAACAATGGTGAAATGAATAAAATTTCATGGAGGCCTCTTTTATACTGTTTTGCCCAGCAATTCCGCACATGCGGACTTTTAATCGCACCTGCGGTCCTAGGTGTGCACCTGCGAAATCCCACTAACGGACCAATTCTCGCACCTGCGGCTTCGCAGGTGCGGCCAACTCTTCCCACCTGCGGACTCCTCCTGCCTAGCCTCCCTTCGCACCTGCACATGGCCTTTCGCACCTGCGACGTTGCACCTGCAGCTACCCATCCGCAGGTGCGGCCAACACCAGAAACTTACACCAGCAACCATTTGCTGCATTTTCCTAAGTTCAAAACTTCGCCAACCATCCGAAATCAACCCCGAGCCCCTCGGGGCCCCAACCAAACATACCAACACACCCCATAGCATTATTCAAACTTAATCGAGCCTTCGAAACACCAAAAACTACGTGAAAACATTAAAATTACATCAAATTCAAGCCTATGAACTTTAAAACTTCAAAATTTCGCCAACTACGCCGAAACCAACCAAAACACCTCTGATTGACCTGAAATTTTGCACACATACCAAAAATACCATTACGGACCTGTTTCAACTTTCGGAATCCCATTTCGAACCTAATAACCTATTTTCCACTGCCTGCCATAAATCGCAAAAAACTAACTTTCGCCTATTCAAGCCTAATTCTACACCGGACATCAAAACTTCATTCCGAACACACTCCAAAATCCCAAATCACCTAACGAAGCTATCCGAGCCATAAAATCCGCATTCTGAGGTCGTTCACCAATAAGTCAACTCTCAGTTGACTTTCTCAACTATTAGGCTACTTTGAGAGACTAAATGCCTCAATTCTCACCATGACCACTCCGGACCCAAACCAACTGACACACTAGGCCGAATGAACCCCTTATCTAGGAGTTCCTGAAGCTGCTCCTTCAATTATTTTAGTCTGCTGGTGCCATACGATAAGGTGGAATAGAAATAGGTTGGGTGCCTGACACCAAGTCAATACCAAAATCAATATCCCTGTCAGGTGGCACGCCTGGCAGGTCTGCAGGAAACACGTCCGGAAAGTCATGGACCACAGGAACCGAATCAATAGCAGGAGTCTCACCACTGACATCCCTCACAAAATCCAGATAAGATAAACACCCCTTCTCAACCATGCGCTGAGCCTTCAGGTAGGAAATGACCCTACTAGGCATATACTCAGAAGAACATCTCCACTCAACCCTCAGACACCCTGGCATAGCTAATTTCACGGTCTTAGCGTGAAAATCAAGAACAGCATGACCGGACATAACCAATCCATGCCCAATATCACATCAAATCGACCATGCTGAGAAACGGTAGGTCCACTCGGGTCTCCAGACCCCCAATAGATATCATGCACGACTGATACACACGGTCCACAACAACAGTATCGTCCACCGGAGTTGACACATGAACAGAGGTGACTAGAGACTCACGGGGCATATCCAGAAAATGAGCAAAATATGAAAAAACATAGGAATATGTAGAACCAGGGTCAAACAAAGCCAAAGAATCTCGGAAACAGACTGAGACAATACCTGCAATCACGGCATCTGAGGCCATAGCATCTGACTGGCTGGAAATGCATACATGCGAGCCTGACCTCCCCCTGCTCGACCTCCCCTTCTAGGGCGGCCTCTGGCTGACTGACTACCAACCCTGGCTGCCTGGGTGGGTGGTGAAGTAACTGGAGCTGACGTCGAGGGCTGGCCCCTCTGCTGATAAGAACCATCTGGACGACGGGGACACTGCCTCCACATGTGCCCAAACTCTCCACACTCAAAACAACTCCCTGGAGCTGGAGGCGGGGACTGATAGAAACCCATGGCACCAGAACGACCACTGGAAGACTCATGCATAGGAGAACTCTGAACTGGGGGTGCTCAAGCTGCACTCTGAGCTGGGCGGGCACCAAATGAAGTACGGCCTGGTTGAGAACCACGGGGACCATGCCCCGAAGATGCGCCACTATACGCTGGGCGGGCTGACTGAGTAGGCCTGAATGAACGGCCCATACCCTGCTGAAATTGCCCCCTGAAGGGAGCACCACTAGAACTGCCCAAACCACGAGGCCTCTTGGCCTACCTCTCCTCCCGCTCCTGGCGGCGAACCGACTCAATATCTCGGGCTATGTCAACAACCTGCTCGAATGAAGCACCTGATACTCTCTCCCGAGTCATAAATAGCCGGAGCTGATAATTAAGACCATCTACAAACCTCCTCACCCTCTCCTTATCAGTAGGGACAATCTCAGAAGCATGCCTAGCCAACTCGAAAAACCTCATCTCGTACTGAGTAACTGATAACTCTCCCTGGCGCAGCTGCTCAAACTGCCTGTGTCGCTCCTCTCTGTGGGACTGAGGAACATAATTCTCCAAAAATATCGTGGAGAACTGCTGCCAGGTGAGAGGTGTTGAACCAATCGACCTACGCCTCTCGAATGACTCCCACCAAGTAAAGGTAGCACCCGCAAACTGAAATGTAACAATTGAGACCCCACTGGTCTCCAAAATACCCGCAGTACGTAGTATCCTCTGGCACTTATCTAGAAACCCCTGGACATCCTCGCCCTCTGTACCGCTGAAATTCGGAGGCTGAAGTCTGATGAACCTCTCCAACCTGCGCTGCTCGTCTTCAGGCATAGCAGAGACAACATAATCCTGGACCGGAGCAACTGGCTGAGCTGGGGCTACTCCCGGTGTCTGAATACCCCGTACAGCCTGCTCAGGTGTCCGGGCAGCTAGAGTCTTATTGCCTCCCCCGGCCTGAGTTGTGGTGGCAGTAGAAGACATGTAGACTGCCTGAGCCAAACTGGTGCACACTGTCAATATCTGAGACAGGATCTCCTGAAGACACGGAATAACAATAGGCACAGCCGGTGCCTGAGCCTGTCTCGCTGGAGCCTCATCGGCGGGAACCTGATCCTGAATGATAGGGGGATCCTGTGGTACTGTACCGGCTGCTGCGCGGGCTGGTCCCTACCTCTACCGCGGCCTCGACCTCTCGCTGGTCTAGCTGGCGTCTGGTTACCCTGATCAATATTGCGTGTTCTGACCATCTGTGAGAGAATGAAACAACATAAGTTTAGATTTCAAGAATCAATAGATTAGCATGAAAGAGTTCAAGAAAGATTGAAATGTTTCCTAAGAGTTCGGCAGCCTCTCGAAGATAAGTACAAACGTCTCTGTACCGATCTGCAAGACTCTACTAAACCTGCTCATGACCGTCGAGTCCTATGTAACCTAGGCTCTGATACCAAACTGTCACAACCCCAAATCCTAATTCGGTCGTGATGGCGCCTATCGTGGAATTAGGCTATCCAACGATCACATATTTACAGTTTCTTTAAAAATCCAAACCAATTTCAAACATTTCATAAAATATACAGAACTTACTAAATACATTAGGCCAATAAACAGTTCAACCAACCCCAAAACCCGGAGCCAACATGTCATGAGCATCTAAGAGAGATAAGCCAAAAAGGTATACTATTATAATACAAAACCTCCGAATAAATAGCTAGATACAACAAGAAGGGAAAAACAGAGATGTTGCGGATGTTGAACAGCTACCTCTATATCCCGCACTCCAGCTCCGCACGGAATAGATAGCTAATGCTCGGTATCTGCACCTAAATCTGCACACAGGGGTGCAGGGAGTAATGTGAGTACGCCAATTCACTAGTAATGAAAATAAATCAAGTCTAAGCATCAAGAAACACATAAAAATCAATGTCATCAATTCACAATATGCACAACCTTTCTTTCCAACAGTATAACATAGATATATGAAATCATAATGCCTTAAAACCAACTTCAGCAAAATCCTTTGAAAAATGTATATTCTCAACAACTTCAAACCGAAAGATTTAGTATGAAAATGAAATAAATCTTAAAGAGGCCACTCGGGCAAAACATATTTCATAAGCTCAGAGTGAAAGTGGTAAAATCATAAGTAGCCCCTCGGGCAAAAACATATATCATAATCAGCCCCTCGGGCATGCCTCACATTCACTCATAATCAGCCCCTCGGGCATACCTCACAATCACTCATAATCAGCCCCTCGGGCATACCTCACAGTCACTCATGCCTCCCAATCACTCGTCACTCGGCACTCAGCACTCGGTGCGCTCACTGGGGGTGTGTGTAGACTTTGGAGGGGCTCCTTCAGCCCAAGTGCTAATATCAAGCCACCTCGTGACGTTTCATATCCTCACAAATCAGTCCCTCGGCCTCACTCAGTCAAAACCTCTCAAAAGCCCCTCGGGTGAATCAGTAAAACGGGGTACTCGACCCAAAACATTATTTTTAAATCTCAAAGTAGTGTAAATCTGGCTGAGTTTCGAAAACAATAAGCACAAAGTGACTGAGTGAAATCATCAATAAACAGTGAGGAAAACATCAGTAAAAAGCCCCCAGGGGTCTAAACATATCGGCACGAGGCCCCAAACATGGCTTATAGCCCAATATTGCAATAATCTTTAGAACACAATTTAACATAAGGTTTTAAGTAAAATACGCAACTCAAAAGTTGCCGCGGAGAGGACCAAGTCCAATCCAAAAACCAGTGTGCGCCACATGCTCGTCATCCGACATGTGCTCCATTCTAAAATCAGTGAGAAATATGAAGTCCGAGGTTTCATACCCTCAGGACAAGATTTATAACCATTACTTACCTCTACCGAGCCACAAGACTAGTCTGTTATGCTCTTGCCCCTCAAATTGGCTTCTGATTGCTCTGAATCTAGCCAAAACCAGTTTAACATCATAATATATACTAAAGGAACACAACCCAATCGAAAACTATCAATATATACAAAATTCTCGAAATTCGGCCAAACCCGAGCCCCGGTCCCACGTCTCAGAATTCGATAAAATTTACATCACTAGAAACCCGTCCTCCCACGATTCTACACATACCAAAAACACCACAATTGGACCACAATTGCCTACCCAATTTGTGTAAAGAATTTTCCAATCCTGCACCCTTTCCTCCCAACCTTTTTCTACTTTAATCCTTCAATTTATAAGCCTAATCCGAACAAAATAGCATAGAATCGACTTTAATAACTCGGGAACTTACCTCCACTGAAGACCCACGAATTCTCTCTTCAAATTGCCTTCAAATGAGCTCCAACCGCATGCAACAATGGTGAAATGAATAAAATTTCATGGAGGCCTCTTTTATACTGTTCTGCCCAGAAATTCCGCACATGCGGACCCGCACATGCGGTCCCAGGTGCGCACCTGCGAAATCCCACTAACGGACCAATTCTCGCACCTGCAGCCACTTCCCCGCACCTACGGCTCGCAGGTGCGGCCAATTCTTCGCACCTGCAGACTCCTCCTACCTTGCCTCCCTTCGTACCTGCGCATGGCCTTTCATACCTGCGGCATCGCACCTGCAGCTACCCATCCGCAGGTGCGTCCAAACACCAGAAACTTACACCAGCAGCCATTTGCTGCATTTTCTTAAGTTCAAAACTTCGCCAACCATCCAAAATCAACCCCGAGCCCTCGAGACCCCAACCAAACATATCAACACACCCCATAGCATTATTCAAACTTAGTCGAGCCTTCAAAACACCAAAAACTACATGAAAACACCAAAATTACATCAAATTCAAACCTATGAACTTCAAAACTTCCAAATTACGCCAACTACCTCGAAACCAACCAAAACACCTCTGATTGACCTAAAATGTTTCATACATACCCAAAATGAAATTACGGACCTGTTCCAACTTCCAGAATCCCATTCCGACCCCAATATCCTATTTTCCACTGCCGACCAAAAATCGCCAAAAACTAACTTTCTCCAATTCAAGCCTAATTCTACACCGAACATCAAAACTTCATTTCGAATACACTCCTAAGTCCCAAATCACCTAACGAAGCTATCCGAGCCATAAAATCCACATTCTGAGGTTGTTCACCAATAAGTCAACTCTCAGTTGACTTTCTCAATTATTAGGCTACTTTGAGAGACTAAATGCCTCAATTCTCACCATGACCACTCCGGACCCAAACCAACTTACCCAACACAACATAAACAAGCTAAGAAATATATGATAAAGCAGAAATGGGGAAAACGGGGTAAAGCCCATGAAATGACTGGCCGGGTCGTTACAGTATATATATATATATATGGGATATGGGAAAAGGTTATGGCGTTATATACGCACCACCACCTGATCAGCTGGTATGCGATGATGATATTGCCCACAGTGGCCGAAATGATATGATGGGATTTCCTCAGAGGCTTGATGATGTTATGTATACATATACCTATGCATGGTATGGCATTCATACGCATATGCACGACATTTTAAATATAATATGATTCACAGAGCAATTCAGACTTACATGTCGAGTCTTTTGCTCCATATTTCTCTCATGTCTATTATTTACTGATTTTCATTCCTTACATACTCGGTACATTATTTGTAGTGGCGTCCTTTTTTCCTGGGGATGATGCGTTTCATGCTCGCAGGTCCCGATAGACAGGTCGAGAGTCCTCCAAATAGACTATCAACTTAGCGGAAGATGTTGGTGCGCTCTATTTGCTCCGGAGTTGCTTATTTGGTCAGTATAATTAGGACATGTATTGATTGGTATGGCGGGGCTAAGTCCCGACTTTATGATACTTATGTACTCTTAGAGGCTTGTAGACAGATGTCATGTATACGGGAACTTGTATGGCCTTGTCGGCCTATATTTTGAGTTTACAAATGATCATGTTGGCCTTATAGGCCCGTATGTCACATGTGTAAGTTTTTATATCAGGTTGGGTTGTCCTATATTGAGTACTCCCCTATGTTTATTCTGGTTAGCCCATGATGGCCCATTTTCCAATGAAAGTACGATAAGAATGATACGTTATGTTGGTACTTGGTTGAGTAAGGTATTGGGTGCCCGTCGCAGCCCATAGGTTTGGGTCGTGACAACTAACCTCGGTGAAGTAGTGACGAGGACTAGTCAAGACACCCACTGGTCTAATAAACTGAACAAGCACAAGTATGGGAATAACAGAACATGATATCTATTTAAGGACTACGCGATATGGCTACTAATATGACAACTGTAATAAGGAAAGAAAAATAGCAAGTAATAGCAGAACAACATAATAAGGACACAGAAGAGTGAACGAAAATACAACCCAAATCCGAAATCACAATACAATAAAGACAAGTGATAACTCAGCAACTACGACAGTTTTTACGTCAGGTCTTCGCCAACAAACTCCAATAAATTAGTCAAAACCTTCAAGTATAAATCTTTCACCCATAAGTTTTTGAATAGAAGTCTTTAAAATATAATCCTTTCCAAATAAGGATTTCTTTTTCTTTTTTTGAAATATACTTCCTTCAAATAAATATTCTTCAAACATAGTTCTTTTCAAGATAAATACTTTTCAAATATACTTTTCAAATAAATATCCTTCGAATATAAGTCACCCTGTGACACCTCATCTCATAATCATACAATACGGGTCTCAATACCTGAACCCTAACGCTTGGCATCTTGTGCCCTCATCACACCTCATAATCGCACCGACGACTCACGTTCCAAATAGCAATTCTTACATGGAAGGCAAGTAAACAAGGGTCTGTATCTATACTCGAAAATATCAAGAGACCTCTTATCCGATAAGGGTGCTTGGCTACGTGTATGCTTATACAAGTGTCATAATATAGTTCGTACTAGCTAGTAAGTATAAGGAAAATAACAGACAACACTAGAAATGTTTAAAAGAATGTAAGCATAGAAGAGTAATAGCTCAGAACATAGATAATACAACAGGGGATCTCCCAGGATACCGTTTCGTAGTCCCAAACGTAGATGTGCAGGGGGATCTCCCGGAATACCGTTCCGTAGTCCCAAAGTAAATATGCAGTATAGGGGGATCTCCCGGAATATCATTCCATAGTCCCAAAGTAAATATGCACAGTACAGGGGGATCTCCAGAAATATCGTTCCGTAGTTCCAAAGTAAATATGCAGTACAGAGGGATCTCCCGGAATATCGTTCTGTAGTCCCAAAGTAAATATGTAGTACAGGGGAATCACCCGGAATATCATTCCGTGGTCCCAAAGTAAATATGCAGTGCAACCAACAGAGATAATATTTACAGCACGATAGAAACCTTATGCATCACCACAACAAGTACAACAACAACAATGACAATAATACAAAGTACGACAAGTAAATCAACTCAAGAACTTTAAATCACAAAGAAATGGTAGAACTCATTCACAAGGAATAACCATAATAAAGAATGCTAGGAGTAAGGATAACATATCAACAAGAGAAAGCTAAAATGTAGCAACGATTTCCACAATATTCAAGTCAGCATTAAGGAAGACAACACAAGTCAAATAGTTCCAAATAAGGAAAGTCAACTAAGATCTAGGTTATCTAAACTACTTTTTAGGTTAAGAAATTACGAAGGATATTCAAAAATTCCATTAGGATAAGCAGTAGAAGATAACCGTAACTCCAATTAAGACTAAACAATTATAGGATGAGCAAATAATAATTTCAATTAAAGATAAGCAGTTATGAAATGATAGCATGGCGTTGGAAGGGGTAAAATCTTCAGTTAAGTCAAACAAGAGTCAAATAAACAATAAGAGTGAATCCTAAGACAATTGACTCTAATTAAAGCATGTAAAGGTGAAACTGGCAAATAGGAACTCAACGTATCAAGAACAACTTCATATCCAATGAATATAAGGACCTAAAAATCCTAAGAGGCCAACTTCACAAAATTAAGTTCGAGCACGCACTCGTCACCTCATGTACACTACAATCAACATAGAAGACTCAAATCCTAAGGGGTAGTTCCCCCACACAAGGTTAGGGAAGATACTTGCCTCAAAAATGACAAACTATTACTTTAAAATGAACTTCTCGGGAAAAAGACCTCTGGACGGCTCAAATCTAACCGAAACAACTTCAAAACATAAATAAAACATATAAGAAACTATTCCGAATCATAAAGCCTCAATCTTTATCAAATTCTAAAAATCAGTCCAAAAGTTGACCCCCGGGCCCGCACCTTGAAACCCGACAAATTTTACAAAATCCGAATACCCATTCCAATATGAGTTCAACCATACAAAAATTATCAAATTCCGATAATATTTCGTTCCCCAAATCATGATTTTTCAGTTTAGAAATTTTCTTCAAAAACCAACATTTTCTTCAACCCATAACACAAATTAAATGATAGAAGTGAAGATAAAATCATGGAATATATTCAATACTAGGTAAAGAACACTTACCCAATTGAATTGCTTGAAAAATCCACCAAGAATCGCTCAAAACCGAGCTCTACAATTCAAAATATGGTAAAAATGGTCTAACCCTCGATTTGAAGATCTTATATTCTGCCCAGGTGTTAAAGCATCACGAACGCGGAGGAAGGTTCGCGTTCGCGAAGAAGAAGAATGAAGGCTGCCAAGAAATACCCTTCGCGAATGAGAGTGAATGGAGGCGGACGCGATGAACAAATGGGCAGGAGCTTACGCGAACGCATAAGGGACACGCGAACCGCAAAGAGGAAAAATGATCACAGTGCTCAGGGCCTAGTTCCTACTACGCGAACGCGGAAGGGGGACGCGAATGCGATGAATTGAATGAGTAGGGGTACGTGAACGTGAGACACACTATGCGAACGTGTAGAAGGTAAAATAGTCGGTTCATAAGAACATTACGCTAAAGCGAAGAGCACTTCGCGATCGCGAAGAAGGATGGCAGAGATCAGAAACCAACAACCCAAATATAGAGAAAAATGACCCGAAGCCCATCCGAAAGACACCCGAGGCTCCCGGGACCCCGTCTAAACACAGAAACAATTTCCATAACCTCACACGGACTCGCTCAAGGTCTCAAATCACATCAAACAAATCTGAAGTGCAAATTGTGCCTTGAATCGAACTATGAACTTTTAAATCTTCCAACTTCGAAAAACTTGTGCCGAAACCAATCAAAAAGACCCGGAATGAAGCCAAATTTTGCAGACAAGTCCCAAATGACATCTCGGAGTTGTTCCCAATCTCAGAATCACAATCCGACCCCGATATCACAAAAGTCAACTATGGGTCAAACTTCTCCATTTTTTCAGCTTTCGTCGAATTGCCTCAAATTACTCCATGGACATCCAAATCCAAATCTAGACGTTTGCCTAAGTCCAAAATCACCACACAAAGCTGCTGACATCATCCAAAACTCACTCTAGAGCCGTTTTATACAAAAGTCAAATTCCGATCAAATTCTCACTGCTTAAGCTTTCAAAAGTAGAATCCTTCTTCCAATTCGACTCCGAATCATCCGGTAATTGAATTCAACCATGCACCCAAGTTTCTACAGATAATATGAAGCTTGTCAAGACTTGTGCCACTGAACGGAACTTAAATCTTCAAAACAACCGGTCGGGTCGTTATAGGGTGTTAGGGTTTGATTTGGTTTTTTTGAATCTATCAGTGAAAATGGAAAGTAATAGCAGGATTGCGAGTAATAAGGGAAATATAGGCGTTTTAGGATTGATTGAGATGACCTTGATTGAAATCTTGGAGATTGATGGGTTAGGGAAGGCGGATGAGTAGAGAGCAAAAGGAGAAAGGGGGCAGCAACGTAGGATAGAAATGTAATGACCCAACTGGTCATTTTGAGCATTTGCAATATGTTCAGCTATTTGAAGTCTCGAGTAGATTTATATGATGTTTTATGACTTGTGTAAATCATCATTTTTGGTTTTCAAGTGATTCAGAGTTGATTTGGAAGAATTATTTTTAACTAGGAAGCTTAAAGTCGGAAGCGTTGACCAAGTTTGACTTTTGTGTATTTGAACCCGGAGCAGAGTTTTAATAGTTTTGTTAGGTCTGGATGGTGATATTGGACTGGGGTGTATGCACATTGTCACGACCCAAAATCCTAACTCAGGTCGTGATGGCGCCCAACACCGGGGTCAGGCAAGCCAACAGTTTGTTTACTAGTGAAATTTCCTTATTTGATAAATCATCCCCACACTTACCAAATTTTAAGCTTAGAACATTTAAGAAGAAGCGGATAAATTAGCCAACTTAAGTAAATGTAGCCACAAGGATCATGAACCAACATATACAGTCCCAAAAATATAAAGTCTACTATGTGTGTGCCAGGAACTAGTGTCACAAGTCTACAGGCAAACTAGTAGAATATACAAAAGATGAAATAAACTGTTCTACTGTCTGAAAGAAGTAGACAGAAATAAACAAAGATAACTCCATAGTGCTGCTGAGAATCGCCAAGGGAAGCAGCTCACCATGGAGTCAGGTCCAGAATATACTCCCAGGGTCAAGCTCCGGTCGGATAACCAGATGTACCAGCCTCAGAACCTGTACAATTAAGTACAGAAGCGTAGTATGAGTACATAAACAGATATGTACCCAGTGAGTATCCCGCCTAACCTCTAAGAAGTAGTGACGAGAGGTTGACGTCATACTTACTAGGGTCAGACAATGTGAAATGAATATAGGTTAATCAGTAATAGCAGTAATGAACAGTAATAAGAAAATGAGCATCAAATAACAATCTTTAGTACCCTCACGCCATTCCTTTCCAGGGCATACAAGCTATTTAACCTTCTTTCTTTCATGAAATCAACAGTTACAATTACAGGGCTTCTCATAAATTACCAAACATATAACAGGCTAATAACGTACAGTCTTTATGACGTGAAAAGTAAATGTGCACTGCCGAGGGTCGAACGGCCCGAACTATAGATGCATCTATCTGCCCCGCTCGCGAATCAAACATGCAACACGGTTAATATAATACCAAGACTACCCCGCTCTCAAATCATTCATGCGACTCGGGTTCCCGTATAAATACATGATTAGCAGGAGATTCCAGATAATTTAGCAGGGAACATACTAACAGGGTGAGAATTTAATAATGTCAACTTCAAAGCATAACTCCTTAGGCCTTCACATGTGAGATTCGAGGATATTAGACTACTTAATGCATATGCAAGATCACAGATACAACACATAAAGCATGATTGTGAGTCCTAAACTACCCGACAGGTCATAATAGTAGCTACGCACGGACTCTCGTCACTTCGGGCGTGCGTGTGCAGCCCTCGTAAATAAGGACAAACCACCATTTATAATCACCTATGGGGACAATTACCTTTACAAGGTTAGAAAGGAGACTCACCTCGCGTCGAACCTACTCCCCGGGTCAAGAATGCGCCCGAAAATCCGAACTCTTCACCCAAGGACTCGAAACTAATCAAACGTTACGTAAATATATATATCAAATTATACTCAAAGCATGGAATTCTCCTAATTTTAGTCAAATTCATCATTCTTGAAGAATCCCAAAATCCAACCCCGGGCCCGCATGCTCGGATTTCAAAAATTCTCGAAGGAAACACTCACCCATAACCTAAGGATCATTAATATATGATTTTGTATGATATCATAGTCAATTCACGGGAAATTCTCAAATTCTCGAAAGCCCTAGGTTATTACCCAATTCCTTAATTTTTCGCTAATTAGGTAGTTAAATTCAACTAGGCATTCATGCATTAACTAATCTTGGGGTAGAATTTACTTACCTCTTAGTGGCTGGGTCATGGGGCTCTTTTCCAAGCTCTCAAAATCGCCTATGGTGGAAGAAAATGGAGTGGGAATGAGATAATCCCGCACTTAAAGACCTTTCTGTCTATAGGGGTTTCCGCACCTGCGACTCGACGACCGCACATGCGGTCTCGCACTTGCGGAAAATGGGACAAGGGCCGGGGCTCGCACCTGCGGCTGGAGTCCGCTCCTGCGGCTCCGCACCTGCGAGAACTGGGCAACCCACCTGGAGGTCGCACCTGCGAGACCTGGACCGCAGGAGCGGTCTCGCACCTGCGACTGGACAATCGCACCTGCGGTCACACCAGATCAAGTGCACCAGCAACTGCTTCAACTGGTTTTTTGACCTCGTTCGGTGCCTGAGAGGCACCTGGGCCCACCCGAGCCCCCGTCCAAATATATCAACAAGTACCAAATCATAATACAGAGTCGCTTGATCCTTCGGAACACCCGCAACAACTCTAAAACTCAAAATCACAACTCAAAACCCCTAGAACCAAACTTAGTAACTTTAAGTTTTCTTGACTTCTTAATAACGCGCCGAATCGACCTATACGACTCGGAATGACACCAAATTTTGCAGGAAAGTCATAAATGACATAAAGGAACTATTCTCGATCTCGAAATTCTGTTCAGACCTTGATAACACAAAAACACGTTCCAAACCACAATAGGAACTTAAGGAACTCTTATTTCAATATTGGGTGCCGAAACGCTCCCGGGTCATCCGAAACCCATTCTGAACATACTCCCAAGTCCGAAATTATCATACGAAGCTACCAGAACCGTCAAAACTCGATTCCGAGGTCGTCTACTAGAAATGTTGATCGAAGTCAAACTTGGCCTTAAAGGCCAACCTGAAGGAACCAAGTGTTCCAATATTGCTCTAAACACTTCTGAATCCCGGACCACCCGCCCCCGCAAGTCATAAATCACAATAAGCCGCTATGGGAAGTTTCATTTAGGAGAACAGGGTCCGATAATGTGAAACGACCGGTCAGGTCGTTACACCCGTATTTGCATTTGGGTATTTCTAGAAGGTTTCGGCACTCTTTGGCAAAAGTTAGAAATATTAAGGGAGAGTTGAATTTGATGATATCGGGTTTGGATTGTGGTATTGGGAATTGGAATAGCTATGTTATGTCATCTGGGACTTGTGTGCAAAATCTGAGGTCATTCTGAGTTAATTTGATATGGTTTGGCATGAGTTTTGGAAGTTGAAAGTTCAAAAGTTCATTAAGTTTGATTTGAGGTGCGATTCATGGCTTGATATTTTTATGCATAATTTGAGGCCTCGATTTAAGTCTGTGTTATGGTATGGGACTTGTTGGTATGTTTGGACGAGGTCCCAAGGTGCTCGGGTGAGTTTTGGATATGTTTGGGTTATGTTGCACTCGTTTTTTATGTTTGGACGTCGTTTCTACAAGCAAAAATAGTACCGCATTAAGAAAATGAACTCCAAATTATGTTTCGATTGAAGCATTAGGTCGTATCGTAATTACGGACCCATAGAAGAAGAATCGTCGAATTTGGACATCGTATGAGGAAGTTATGCTCATTTTAGTGTCCGAGAAGAGAGCTGGTGCTAGTACTTCGCAAATGCGAAGTTGGGTCCGCATCTGTGACCCCGCAGGTGCGAAAAATGGTTCGCAAAAGCGGAAATGACAGCTGAAAATGCGCAGGTGCGGATGTTTTGTCGCAAAAGCGAAAATCCATGTGTATAAAAAAGTCAAATTGCATTCTTTTGGTAGTTTGAGCATATCTTGAGTTCTAAAGCTCTGATTGAGGTGTTTCTTGTTGCATTCTTCTCATCTTTTCATGGGCGTCAGCATCTAACTACCACTTTTGTATTTAAAGGTAAGTCCCCATAAAAGTTTTCCTAAAAATAGGGATTATGTGATGCCAAAGTAGGCGTAGAGGTTAATAGTAGTAGAAATTCAGCTCGCTGCGGTTCAGACTTTTTGGATTGAACAATACACTGGGAGTTAAAGGGAATATTTTTGCAGAAGTATGCATTTCTGTGGCCCACTATGCGGTTGCATAATCACTCTGCGGACCGCAGAGTGAAGTAGCCTTTTTGGCCAATTTTGAGGCAAATTTCGCGCCCAATTATGCGACCGCATAACCGTTTTGCGGGCCGCACTTTGGTCGCACAATAGTCCTTGGGTTTTTTCCGAGGGAGGTTCTGCAGCACATTATGCGATCGCAGAACAGGTCTGCTGGCCGCATAACGGCCGCAGAGTGAAGCAGACTAGCCCAGTTCCCAGGGCCACATTTTGTGGCCATTTCATGGACCGCGTAACCATGCTACCGCAGAACCTGTTCCGGAGATTTATTTTTGGGTTTTTAAAATCTGACCCTATTCCGTTAAAACACCCACATTAGACCATTTTGAGCTTATTTTCTGATATCTTTAGAGTGAGAAAGAGAGTCCTAGAGTGAGAAAGTGTTCTTCATAAAAAATTTCTCTTCAATTCTTGCTTAACCCTTGAATATTATCAAGAGAGGCACCTAGGTCTTCTTCCCAAGAGGTAAGGTACTATCACCCAAGCTCCTAATTTCAAAGTGTAACTAGAATGGACCATTAGCAAGGTAATTCATAGGGATGGGAGTGCTTACCTTGAATACATGTGTTCCTAAGATATGTGGGGAGGTTGTGAGTTAAAGATAGAGAATAATGGGGAGTGGGTTGGTGTAGTCTTTCATAAAAAGGGGCCACGAAACCTTAATACACACATGGTATTTGATAAAATGCTCAAGTGAGCTAGAATCATGATCGTTTCCCTAATTTTGGTTCAATTTTGCTATATTGCTAAAATAGATTGAAGTCGCTAATATTCCGGAACATCTTAGAGTTTTAAGAAGCTCAATTGAGGTATGTTGGCTAAACCTCCTCTTCTTTGAATTGAATCCCATGATATTCATGAAATCGAAGTAAGTCCCAAATTGATCGTCCTAGAAATTTCCACCCCGAATGTGACTGCTCTAAAAATAATTGTGTAATATGTATTCTCATTCTTCCAACATGTTATCTCATCATGTGAGGAAATGTTAAAAACTTAGAATATGTGCTAAGATGCCTAGACTTCAAGTCAAATTCGATTAAAGACTGTTATGCCAAATTGTGTGAAATGCCTCTATGTGCCTTGAATTCTAAACTGTTCATCTGTGAAATCAAGAGTCTTCAATGAAAAACCGTGTTGTTATTGATGATAAAAATAATAATGTGGGAACGTGGAAAAGTACTTGAATCATGAAATACAGCCAAGCGCCATGAATAACTTTATAATTGGGGCCAATCGGGCCAATATAATGAAAAGATGGGAAAGAAATATTAAATTATGAATATGGTTGATGTCTCAAATGAGATGGCTTAGCCGATAGAGCCGAGATCGGACTCCGTATAATAACACGGTGGTATTGTAAATGCAATTGTGAATATGGTTGATGTCTCAAATGAGATGGCTTAGCCGATCGGGCTGAGATCGGACTCAGTGTAATAACACGGTGGTATTGTAAATGAAATTGTGAATATGATTGATGTCTCAAATGAGATGGCTTAGCCGATCGGGCCGAGATCGGACTCCATGTAAGAACATGGTGGTATTGTGGAATGGGACATATGGGCATTAAAAACCATCTAACCTAATAATGCGTAAATTGACTTGAAAATCTATGTGATCCTTAACTTGATGTCTTAATGTTATTTACAGCTCATATTGCTTTCTTGATTGTTTCCCTTGTATTACTATTCATTCTATTTAGAAGGTGATTAGTTTTCATACTAGTATTATTCGACAGTACTAATGTCCCTTTTACTAGGGCCGCTGCATCTTTAAATGGATGCAGGTGGTTCCATAGTAGATAGCGTTGATCGTAGATAGTGTTGCATCCTCTTCTCAGCGGACTCGGTGAGCCCCATTTCATTACGGGGTCATGTATTATATCTTTTGTTTATGTTGTTGTGATTTTGAGGTATAGCCGGGGCCTTGTTGTCAGCACCTTCTTTACACTCTTTTGTATCTTTAGAGGCTCTATAGACACTATGTGGGTTGTATATGGGTGCTAGAAGGGTCAACGTATAATGTTGTGTTTTGGGTTTTTGTTCCACTAAATCATAAGTTATATTTATTTTGAAACTTACAATGATGCAGCAAAATAAAATGACTTAGTAATATTTATGTATAGATCCTTCTACTGTTCAATTAATGAAAGCATGCATTTTCTGTATTGTAGGGGAGTTGGATAGAAAGTGTTTAATAGGCTTGCTCAATCGGGTCCCCTCGGTTCAGCGCCAGTCACGCTCCTCTAGGTTGGGGCATGACATTAAATATGATTAAAGAATTTCATTTTTGAATTAATCTATATTTTGATTGGAGAATTGGAGGTTTTTTATCAAAAACTTTTCTAAAGTGAATAATTGAGTTTGAACATCGATTTGGAGTCAGAATTGAATGAAATTAGTATGGTTGGACTCGTAATTAAATGGGATTCGGATATTGTGAGTTTTGTCGGGTTCCGAGGTGCGGGCCCGAGTTTGATTTTTTGGTTGATTTTGAGTAAATGTGTAAAGATTCGGCGTTTATCGATTGGGATTGTTTTATTGGGAATTATTTGATGTTTTTGAGTTGCTTTTGGCTATTTTCAAGCCGCTCGGAGGTTTATACGCGTGCGATGGCATTTCTAGAGTATTGTTTGGCTTGCTCGGTATTTGTTTTGCTTGTTTGAGGTAATTATCTTATTTAAACTTGGTTGAGGCACTAGTTTCTTGAATTAGTTGTAATAGCTACGTGCTATGGGTGCGCGCATGCATGGGGTTTGAACCCATGTGCCGACACTGGGGTATTTATCCATGCTCGGGTTGTGTTTAGACTATTATAAGCCTAGAATTGATTGTTAAGCTTTAAGCTATGATGTTTCTCATATTTGTAATATAGTGTGAACTATTTGAGTCGTGTTTGAGGCTACATAGAGGTTTAATCCCTGAATGAACTTGATAAATGCTATTATGTTATGAAATTGTATATTTGAGTTGTGATAGCACACTTTGCACATGCCTACACTTTAGCATGTCATTTATATCAGTCTAGGAGCATGAGATTTTTTATTCATTCTTCACATACATTTATTCTTATTTATTTGCTCCTGTGGGATATGATTGGACTGGATTCCTGTGACCAGCCGGACAGATTGTGTTATCATGTATGTGACCACGTCGAGCGAATTGTGTTGTTTTTCTTGTGACCACGCCGGGCGGATTTGATATGCTTGTGACCACTCCGGGCGGATTGTGATGATATGCTTGTGACCACATCGGGCGGATTGTGATATAGCTTGTGACCACGCTGGCGGATCCATCATATTGAGCATGTGACCATGCCGGGTAGATTATGATATTGAGCTTGTGACCACGCCATACTGGTAGCACATTGAATTGGTCGTTCTTGCGTGTGGATAAGGATACATCCCCCTAAGGTCACCCTCTTGTGTTTCTCTCTTGATGGTGTACATACGGATTGTGAGAAACCGACGGGTTTCTGGTTGATGTGCGCTCCGAGAGAGTTGGTCACTATTATTAGATCGGGTTGTATGCCGCAACGGACTGATATTTGGTTATTGCATTTCATCTTTACTTGCAATTTCCTTGAATGTCTACCTGATTTACTTGCATGTCTTCCTTATATGCTGTATTGTTGACTGAGCATAAGACTTTAAACAAAGAATTGTGAGCATCAAAGTGGTTTACTGAGATTTCCTGATTTGATCATATATTTGTTCTATACTTGTTGAAATTATGAACTGGCCGTGTATTAGTGAGTATCATCTATAGTTCTTGCTTCTTTTACCTCGCCGAGGTTAGTTAGGATTGAGTACATGGAGTCAGGTACTCATACTACACTTCTACACCTTGCGTGCAGATCTTGAAGTTGTTGCTGATGTGTATGGTGAGAGCTGGCATTGAAGATGTACCCGCGTTCCAATTATGGCTATCACTTGCCCTTGGTAGCTTTAGATTCGAATTATGTTCATGTACAATCCAAACAGATGTTGTAGTTATTTCAGTTCAGTTTTTGTTTGTAAAATCTAAGTCTTAGTGGTTCATGACTTGTATAACCAGTCCTTGGGGAGTTGTATAAAATTTAGTTATTTCATCTTTTACTCTTATCATTATCATTATAATATGTTTTATTGTTATTTGGCTCACATAGCGGGTTGGGTTAGGTGCCATCACAACATGTTGGATTTTGGGTCATGTCAAGAAATGAACTTGGGTTTTGGGTTGGTGTTAGTCCGTCTCTAGGGATAAAACGTGTGAGGGAGATCTGGGTCGTTGGATCTTAAGATCAACCGCCTTGATAATTCAAGCTTTAAAATTTTAAAACAATGAAATATATGGGCCGTTAGATCTCCAAATTTTGACGGTTGAGATTTAGTCCGAATATGTGTTTTAAAATTAAAGAAAAATAAGATATGGAATGTGGGTCGTTGATCAAATAAAGGGACGGCTCAGATTAGATGTGTTCTTTGTATGAGTGGTAGAGACGGGTGACGTGGCAGAGTTTGATTGGCTTAGGAGGGTACCTAGATCGCCAAGGTGGAGTAGATGGGGTTGTGTGGATTGGATCAGGTCCGTTTGGGCTTTGGTTTTTTAGGCTACAAATAATTTAAAGAATGGCCATTTGTATTTAATTAGAAAATTGCAATTGTAGCCTCTGTAGTCTTTAACCCCTTTTAAAATTAATCTATATAAACTAAATTACTTTCAATGAAATTTGGTAAAAATTATAATTATCAAATATACTGATACTTACGGTAATTAATTAACTATTTATAAATAAATACTTTATTATGACATTAATTCAAATTAATGAAATAGTAGGCTAATTAACTAAAAATTAAGGAATAACTTATTAAATTAATTATAAAACCTATGTAATGTATATAAAGGTTATTTTAATAGCCTCAAAATAATAAGTATGATATATCTTATAATTATGTAATACCACTCATTAATTTTAACATTGTTAATTATTAATTTTGATAAATATAGGTATTTGATATTTTCAACACATTATTGCAAATCATTAAGTATAAATAAATTAATTTTAAAAGGGAGGGTCAAAATTGATCGTTAACACAGTGTAATGCTCAAGGAGGGATTAGTCACTTTTATCCTAAATGAATAAACTATCCATACCGAAGTTAATAACAAGCCCTACATGATATTATTCCAAGTGTTCTCACATTAGTGGATACTTACATCAAGGCCAAGCATATGATATCTCAATCGTGTGTATTGAACATCCTTCTGAGTGCAATTGTGCTTCTCACAAATGTCCTAAACTCTAAATACTCCAAATATGTGTGATTAAGAATTTTTTGTGGTGAGGGCACTTGAAACATAATGATAGGTGAAATTCAAAATCTTTGATTGAAGCAAGACGAACAAATCTTGTCGAACTTAGGTATGCTTGAGATACCATTTGAAGCTATAGGAATTGCTCATAAGACAATCTCGATTTGCTTTAGTAAATGGTAAAAATTCTTATGCACAATACTAATTGTTGGAACCAACTAAAGTCAAGACATGATTGATCAATAAATCACACATTCTTCTAACTTTTTCATTTTCCAATACTCTTTACAACAAAAATAACAAAATATCGGAAATGTAGAAAACAAGAAAAATAAATGAGCTTTGCAGTGTTTGCTTCACCAAAACTTTAGCACGTTAATTAGTTTATTGAGACAACCTTTTGCTTTTGCAGCCACCCACCTTCTAATACGGGCATTTCAATTCCAAATTTTGCAGGCACCCACCTTCTAATGCGGGTATTTTAGTATTAATCTTTCTTTCGCTCCGGCAACCCTAGACCAGTACATAGTATGGGCTAAATTCCTAGCTTTTCCTTCGCTTTAATAACCTCATACCGGTACACAACCCGAATGTCTTTCTTTCTCTTGCTTTGATAGTGCTGGATTGGTACAGAGCCCGAATGTTTTTTCAAACACTCTTACAACTCCGTATCGATGCACAATGGGTATTCCTTTCAAACTAAGGGCTCCAGTACACAAATCGGAGTTCGTATAATAGTCCCGGCACACCAACCTGAGACTCTATTTGTTCAAGGCTAGACAATAATTTTGGTCTCCTTACATCAAGTCCTAGAAAATAGCTCGGATTCCTTCATCATCAAGCCCTTCGCAACCCTGAAGCTCACTAACTCAAAGCCCTTCTCAACTCGAAGGCTCACTAACTCAAAGCCCTTCTCACTTGGAGGCTCACTAACTCAAGCTTTTCATAACTTGGAGGCTAACTAACTCAAAGCCCTTTGCAACCTGAGGCTCTCTAACTCAAAGCCCTTTTGCAACCCTGAGGTTCACTAACTCAAAGCCCTCTCAACCCGTAGGATCACTAACTCATTCCCTTCACAAGCCCTTCGCAACCTGAAGGCTTACTAACTCAAGCCCTTCGCAACTCATAGGCTCACTAATTCAAAGCCTTTCATAAGTCGGAGATCACTAACTCAAGCCCTTCACAACCTGGAGGCTCACTAACTCAAAATCTTTGCAACCCAAAGGATACTAACTCGAGACCTTTGCAACCTGGAGGCTGCAAATTCTAAAGGCTATACCAACAAACAAGACGTCATCCACAAGCTTTCTTTCCTTTATCTCTGCTTTATTTATTTTATCATTGAATTTCACAAGCATATTTGTGTTTCTACCTTTGCTGATCAAACATCGGAATGTGAACTTGTCCTCTAGTAGCAAACTGAGAAATTGTTTGGAAGTAATGTCGAGGTCACACGAATCATTTTCGTCTTTGAATATCTGCATCATTTTCCTTTGACTCAATGAGGCTACAACTCACAAGTAGTACTCTCTCACTTGTATCCTAGAACTACACTCAGCTTGATTCTATTGCACCTGAGATACGTAGGCAACTCAATACAGAGTTCGGCCGTACCCACATTAAAGTCCACCAATCCGAATCAATCACATCCAACATCCACAGTGTCATCAGAATTTGACACTAGGGCAAATTTTGGAAGAAATGTCAAGGTCACACAAATTATTTTCGTCCTTGAACATCTACGACCTTTGTCCTTGACTCCATAAGGCTACAATACACAATTATCACTTCCTCAATTGCATCTTAGAACTACACTCAACCTGATTTGTGAACTAAGGATATGTAGGTAACTAAAACTCTAGTTCAATAACTTTTTTTGGAGCAATGTGCTTCATCCTTCTCCTTACGGTCAACTCATTTTTCATCCAACACTGGGGCAATTGAGCCTAACGGTGATCAAATCTATTCCACCTTATTCTAGCCAATTTTTCAGAACTACATTCAGCCTGATTCTTGTTAAGCCTAAGATATGTAGGTAACTAGAAAACTGGAGTGCAGCCATAATTTCAAAACCTACTATGTTACCTAATGTTTGTCATGTGTTCTAACTCTAACAAATTCGAGACAAACTGGTTACCACGTTAACGTTTTTGCCTAAAGATCTTACATCATCTCTAGTTAAAGAGGGGCAACTGTTAACACCCAATTTTGGCTTACCGTATTTAAAAATTAACTTTTACAGGGTTTCTAGTCATTAATGGTGAAATATAGCCTTTTTACGCATTTTTAACTTTAATGCAATTTATTGATAATCATTCATATTTTTTGTAAAATACGGGAGTTGGTATCATTTATTGCAGTAACTAAATAATATCTTGCTCCAATTATGCTCTAAGGCCCAGGAAACCCTAACTCTTGCACACATGATGAACCTCTAATCCCTAAAGATCTTCTGTGGGGGTGTGCTAAAACTTAGCAAACGCGATCATCATTCCCTCCTTACCAGCGTTGACGACGACAGCGACCGTGGATAAATGAAACGGTTTGTTAACATTTCTACCAGGGACATCCTCCCGACCACATCACATGTTTTTCCTAACTCATGGAATCTTCTTCGTAAATCTTCATATACCTCTTTCTTTTCATGCTCAAAAATACCTTCCTTATTTGCTGACTTTATATTTACCTTTCTCAATCTACTCATTGGAAACCACCACGGGTTCAAAATCTAGCCCAATAGGTACAGAAAATTCTGGACATTACTACACCAGAATCCCGAAGGTAGAAAGAAATGTCTCCCAAATATGGATAGAAAGCCAAAAACCATGGTAAGCAAAAATTCTTCTCCCTTATTTCAACTTTTCAATATAACTTATAAATAATTTATCAACTATCTTCTTGTATCACACAGGACTTCCAAAGGGATCCGTTGTTTGCCCTGACATCGAGGCTCTCGATGACTCGGTAGAAGCCTAAAGGGTACCACAAAATGCCCTCAACCGAAGGAGAGCTCGCGAATCTACTCCCACTTTCGGTGAAGGTACCTCCTCCGGAGTCCCCAGCCCAAAAACAAAAAACCAAACAAGAAACATACCTCCTCAGCTGGGACTCAGGAGAAGAGAGTAAACGAAACACCAACCAGATCGATCACAGTGGTCCTTGATGATAAATAGACTAATGATGAATTAGTTTCCCTTCAGAGAAGAAAATGACCTTCAACAACTCAACCGAGTGCTCAATCGTGAGAGCTTCACAGACCATCATCGGAGGAAGTCCAAAGACTTTTTACGTAAATGGATTTGGTTGAAAATGTTGATTCCCGTTTTTCAGCTCCTATCGACACCTCTAGTCAAGGGAGTTCACTCCCTGATCTTCCTCTAACAACGACTTCAGAGCCGATATCAACTGCCTCTCCTTCTACACCAACTGCTCCCTCTCCACTAGCACCATTCAAACAAATGGAAAGTGCTCCTTCTCCACGATCACCCGACCATGGAAATCCGGGAGATACTTACTCGGCACCCACTCAAGTTCTTCATGGAAAACGAAGGGTCATCCTTTCGGTTTCGAATGAGTGCCATATACAAGAGGCTACCCAATTGCACAAAGATCTCAAGGATTCTAAGGCTAAGTGGGATGAGCTACATGATACTGTGACTACTACTTCCGGGATCAAGTCTGCTTTCATGGAGTCAGCAACTTGAAGGCTAGCTTACGCTCCAAAACTGAGGAGGACAATGTTTCCAGCAAGAATGGAAGAAATACTCAAAATATTCATGGAGCAGAATCAACTTCACTCGACCACCAACGTTGAGCTTGATTCCAAAATAAGCATTATGAAAGTTGAAAATGAAAAGCTTCAATCCAAGATTGAGAAACTCCGAGCTTAACTCCAAGACCAAGAATATTTTATAATATTCAAGAAACCCTATGCCATATATCATACGAAGAGGAAGACCTTGGAGGAGGCCAAAGAAGGCATCGCTAACATTGATGAATGTATTGCCAAGGCTCGGGAGATGGCTACAACTGCTCACGAGAACCTCCCTGCTCGGCCTATTACTTATGATTCTTCGGATACTAACTCCGAGTATTCAGGAATCGAAGGAGAAACTGAAGAAGATGAAGGCCTAGAACCGGAAACGGAACAACTTTCTCCCAATAAAGAAAACAAAGACTATTCTATCCCTTTGGGTTCTGGCGGCAAGAACTAATGTATATGTTTTTCTTTACTTTTTGTAATTATTCCAAAATTTCTTTATTGAGTTTGGATTTTTAATTTATAAAATAAACTCTTTTCTTAAGTGTTGTGCAAAAAAATGTATTCTTTTTCATTTAAATGACAAAGCTTTGGGAATCTTTTCACATCTGATAGCTTTTGATTCGGGGCATAAACACTTCTGGAATCTACCCTTTGACTATAATGGTTACATAAGAGAGGGCCCTTATATTTATGGTGCTCTTGAAGAGGTCGTCTCTTGTTCATTCTGGCACAAGTGTTTGAAGTTTTTGTTAACTTTCAAACAAAAAAATAAATTAATTTATCATTCGAACAAGAAACAAGATAAAACCAAAAGGAATTTGATTTATTCCTTCTATATTTAAGACAAACATTAATTTTCTTAAGTAAATGAAGTTTCTAATACATGTGTCTAACTTGTACAACTTATTTCTACGGGGCTGACCATGCAGTTCCCGATCTTGAGAAGACATTGATCCCGATTGTAACAGTCCCAGTCGTCGTAACACTTTTAGTGCCTTGACATGTATTAGCTCCCCCCCTCCTCCAGTATTCAGATGCTAAGTATGAGAATTTGTACACTGGAAGTCTTGCATTTTTCGATGACCCTTCCTTCATAGTATGTTTTACACTGTTGCCGCATTAAAAACCTTGCTAGAAAAATCCAATTGGAACAAAAACTGGTCGAAAGAAAAAAGAGTGCAGCACATACTTTCAGTATCAGCAAGGATCTTCAGCAGTAATACCTTTTGAGGTGAGTCACGTTCCAATTACTTTCCAATTTAAATCCATCTTGATTTTCTAATTCATATGAACCTCTACAGGTTATAGCTGAAACTCGGTAAGGTCCTTCCCATGTTGGTCCCAGCTTCTCGGCGTTAACTTCTCGAGTACTTTGAGTAACCTTCCTCAGAACCAAATCCCTAAATTTTAAATATCGTCTGCGGTTTTAATGCCTTTCCATCCTTTGCTTTTGTTCCACAATCCTCACATATGCCAGATTTTGGTGCTCATATAGTAAATCTAGTTTAACCAGCAATGCTTCTTTGTTTGTTTGGGAAAATCTTAAGGTCGGTTCCCCTACTTCTACCAGGATCAAAGCCTCTGAAATATATACAAGTGAGAAGTGTGTTTCGCCCGTGCTCGAATTCGTCGTGGTCCGATGTGCCCACAACAAACTCGGTAGCTCATTTAGCCACTTGCCTTTAGAATCTTCTAACTTCTTTTTAAGGTTTTAGATAATTACCTTGTTGTTTGACTCTGACTATCCATTAGCACTCAGGTGGTACGATGAAGATGTAATTCATTTGATCTACAATCCTTCCAAAAACTTTGTTACTTTGGAACCTATGAATTTTGGCCCGTTGTCATAAGCAATTTCTTTTGGTATTCCAAATCGGCAAACATTGTGGTCCCATATAAAATCTATTACTTCTCGTTCTTTGATCTTTTAGTAAGCACCTGCTTCAACCTATTTAATAAAATAATTAGTTAAAACCAAAAGAAATTTTACCTTACCGGGTCTGTGTGGTAAGGGACTGACTATGTCCAATTTCATAAATGGCCACGGTGACACCACTGAATGTAAAAGTTCTACCGGTTGATGCACTAATTGTGCATGGCATGGAAATTTATCGCATTTTTGTATAAATGTTTTTTTGTCTTGCTCCATTCGGGGCCAATAGTAGCCAGCTCTGACTAACTTGAGAACAAACGAGTTTGCACCAGAATGGTTCCCGCATACTCTTTCATGAACTTCCTCTATCACATAGTCATCTTCTGATTGCCCTAAACACCAAGACGATGGTCTTGGAACGATCTCCTGTATAATTATCTGTCAACAAGAGAGTAATGAGTTGCCTTGGTTCGTAGTGCCCAGGATGCTTTTGGGTCCTCAGGCAATTTTCCATGCCTTAGATATTCAATGAACTCATTCCTCAATCCCAGATTAAGTTGGTTGAATTAACTTCACAGTATTCATTCACATCCAACATCGAATGCGGCAATTGAACTACCACACCAAAATCAGATCCTTTCATTTCTGTGGATGAACCAAATCAGCTACTGTGTCTGCTTTCATATTTTCCTCCCTTGGAAGATGGATGATATACCACTCCCTGAACCGAGAAAGAGATACTTGAACCTTATTCAAGTATTGTTGTATTCTCTCCTCCTTGGTGTCAAAAATTATGTATACTTGGTTCCCCACCAGCTGGGAATCACACTTTATTTTGATGGCCACGGAACCTAGTCCTCGAGCTAGTTCAAGTCCTGCAACCAAAGCCTCGTACCCGACTTTATTGTTACTTAATGACACAGTTCTAATGGCCTGTCTCAGGGTTTCCCCCAAAGGAGTGATTAATAGAGACTGTACACTTTTACGTTTGAAGCCTCATCTATAAATAAGGTCCAAACTCCCAATACCGTTTCCGATACCAGCACTGCTTCTTTAACAGCTAAAGGTATTAACCCCAGACTAAAGGCATTCAATGTTGAATTCACTAACTTTGACTGCCCATTTAGCCAAACTACCCGAGGCTTATGAAGGACATTCCTCAAGGGAAAGGTTGTCACAACAGCTACTGGATGACATTGAAAATAAGGCCTAAGCTTGCAAGAGGCAACCACGAGAGCTAAGGACAACTTTTCAAAGTGCAGATATCGTGCCTCCGCTCCTGATAATATTTCACTAACATAATAATTGGGAAGTTGTGTAACTTCTTCTTCCCGGACCAAAAATACACTTATCGCTACTTCCGAGACCGCCAGATAAATCAACAGTTTCTCACCTTCTTCCAGTTTTGACAACAATGGAGGGCTAGACAGGTATCTTTCTAGATCTTTCAGTGTCTGCTGGAATTCCGGAGTCCATATGAAATCGTTCTTCTTTTTCAAAAGTGAAGAAAAAGTGATGCCACTTCTCCAAAGACCTTGAGATAAACCTGCTTGAACCGCCAATCTACTGGTCAACCTCTATACTTCCTTCACACTTGTGATCTAGCCCGGGATATCCTCGATGGATTTGATTTTATCGAGGTTTACTTTGATTTCTCTTTGAGAGACCAGAAACCCCAAGAACTTACTGGAACCAACTCCGAAGGAACACTTCTCTGGGTTAAGTTTCATGTTGTACTTTCTCAAAATGTCAAACATCTCTTGGAGATGTTTAAGATGATCTCCTGGATTAAGATACATAATTAACATGTCGTAAATATAAACATCCATTATCTTACCTATATGTTTTTCAAATATTTTATTAACAAGCCTCTAATAAGTGGCTCCGACATTTCTAAGCCCAAAAGGCATCACATTATAGGAGTATGTGCCAAATTTTGTGATAAATAAGTCTTCTCATGATCTTCTGAGTCCATCCTAATTTATTATTCCCAAAATTAGCATAAAGAAACCTCATTAACTCATGCCCGGCTGTAGCATCAATCATTTGATCAATCTTATGCAACGGGAAAGAGTCTTTAGGCCATGCCTTATTTAAATCTTTATAATCTATACACATTCTAAATTTATTATTCTTTTAGGCACTACAACAACGTTAGCTAGCCAATCGCGGTAATTTACCTCTAAAATTGAACCTATTTTAAGTAAACGAGTTACCTCTTCCTGAACAAACATGTTTCTGACCTCTACTATCGATTGTTTCTTCTGCCTTACCGGAGGGAAGTTAGGATCCCGACTCAGCTTTTGGACTGCCGCCTCCAATGGAATACCTATCATATCTGAATGTGACCATGTAAAACAAGAAATAATAGATTTAAGAAAATCCATAATTTTTAGCCTGAGTTTGGGACTTAACCCCGTTACTAGATGGAATTTTCTTTCCAAGAATTCTTCGAACAAAGCCACTTGTTCGAGCTCTTATGCGGTTGATTTGGTGGCATCCGTCTCTTTTGGTACCTGGAAAGACCTCGGTACTTGATTTAATTCTGATGACTCCTCGTCTTTATCATCTTTAATTGAATCGTAAGAAGGCATTGGTTCTTGTAATTGCTATTTGCTAGTTCCTTTGACCTTGCTACTGGAAATGGTTACTACATTCATCTCTCTTGCAGCCGGTTGATCTCCCCTAATCTACTTGATCCCTTCTGGTGTTGGAAATTTTAACAGTTGATGGTATATTTAAGGTACAACCTTCATTTCATGTATCCATGGCCTTCCAAGGATTACATTATAGCCCATGTCGCCATATACAGCTTCGAATATGGTGGTCTTCATTACTCTTTCGGCATGTGTGGGCAGCAAATTTCTCCTCGGATTGTGACAATTGTTAAGTGAACCTGGCCACAAGCTTTGTTGCCGCAACAATGTTTTCGATCAGCTTCGCTTGCTCCAAAACTCTCCATTGTATGATGTTAGCTGAGCTTCCTAGATCCACCAAAACATGTTTAATTTTAAAATCTAAAATTTTAAGAAGAAATTACCAAAGCATCATTGTGCTGTAGAAGAAATCCATCAGCATCTTCTTCTGTGAAAGTGATGTCATCTTCTGAGACTTCTCGAATCCTCTTGCCATGAGTCACTGATATCTTCGTCTTCTTTGTTGCTGAAAATGTCACCCCATTTACTTCGTCTCCATCGAAGATCATGTTTATTGCCATATCAGGTGACGCTGCAACCGATTTTGATAGTTCTACAACGTCCTGGTTTCTCCTATAGTTATTCTTGGCATGGTCACTCATAAACTCTCTGAAGTGACCATTCTTCAATGATGTTGCTACTTCTTCATGAAGGTGTCGTTCGTCCCCAATCCTGTGGCCGTGAGTTCCATGGAACTATACCATAGATTATGATCTCTTTGGCTAAGATCCAATCGGATTGGTTTCGGGAACCTAGCTTCTTTAATATTCCTCATACCCAATACCAATTCTACCAAGCTGATATTGAAATTGTAGTCGGATAATCTGCGATATGTTGAATCTTGGGAACTCGATGTCTCTTTCTCCTACAACGATCTGCTATTCTGACCAAGATTTCCCTTCTATCGGAAGCAAACCTATCTGATGACTGAAATCCTTTATTACCACGCCATTCGAACCTCTCATAAGGCTGAAAATGAATTATAAAGGACCTCTGATCTGCATCAAAATCATTTTTAAACTTATCTTGATTCCGATCACGATTCCATCCTTTGGAAGATACCGAATAACCTAATTGATCATATTTTATCATGTTCTTTGACTCGTAGCGATTTTGAACGTCTGCCTATGTGGTTGCCTGAAATTCTAGCAAACTTTCCTTTAGTTTTTGGGAGACATCAGAACTCAATGGGTTGAGACCCTTTGTAAATGCCTCCGCTACCCACTCATCCGGTACTGCTCGTAACAACATTCTTTCATTTTGAAACCGGATCCCGAACTCTCGCAATAGTTCAAATTCTCTTTTGGATATTCTGAATATATCTTTCTTCTTTGCCTAGACCTTTCTTGCTCCAGCATGAGCTTTGATAAATGAATATACAAGCATTTCAAAAGAATCACTGGAATGCTCAAGTAAGAGAGAATACCAAGTTAAGGAACCCTTCGTCAAAGTTTCACCAAACTTTTTCAACAAAACAGATTTGATCTCATGTTGGGCCAAGTTGTCTCCCTTTACTGCCATAGTATAGGTCGTGATTTTTTCCTATGGATCTGAAGTCCCATTATATTTTGGTATATCCAGCATCTTAAACCTCTTTGGGATCAACTCCGGAGTCGTACTTCATTTAAACGACAGCTGCGTATACTTCTTGGAATCTGGTACCTTTAACACCGGTGGCTCTCCTGGGATCTGATCCATCCGAGCATGAAATTCCTTTGCATTCTTGTCCATTCATTCATTCATTTTATCTTATGAATATCATGAGCTCGGATTTGAATGGGTCAGTAATGTTGTTTTCGTTTCCAGATCCATTTTCGGTGCCTCCCGCCTCGTCAAAATTGAACTCCTCCCTTGGTGCGTTGTTCCCGATTCTTTGAACTGTTTGATTTGTTGGAACTCTGGGAAGGATCGGGGCTCTTCCACTGGCATTATTGGAATCACCTGATAACACAAGTTTCAACTCCGTCATCACCTGATCTTGTCTTGAGAGGTGATCCATAATTGCCATTTTGTTGCTCTCTCAGGATTTTGACTGTATTAACAACGTGTTCATCATCCACAACATCAGGAGTTGGACTCATCGAAGATTCTGACCTTCACGAACTGGAGCTGTTTCATCTCCTGCATTGCGGGTTTCGCTGGTTGAATCATTACGCTGAAACACATCTTCATGTTCATTTTGTGCTCCAACATTGTAGACATTGTTAGCTGCGGTATTTGATTTTTATTTTACAAAAAAAAATCAAAATTTGTAAGTAACAGATAAATGGATCAAATCAATTATACAATTATCTGTGTACCAAGGTGGGCAACAAACTGTTTACCTATAAAACGGTACAGTTGAATTTGTAACGTGGTTTATAGACAAGTGAATCGATTTGATCCAAGATATAAAATGAATAAGAACATAAACAATATTATGAAATAAAGTTAACGGAAATACAAGTCTGCTTATGAACTTAGCCTCTATGGTAACAAAAGTGAGTTTGATATTCCAGAATAAAGACAAGGAATAATATTGAAAAATGAGAGCTGACTTTTGGGTACAAAATGTTTCGTGTCTACAAATAATGTTAATTCCTCTATTTATCGCTTTATTTAGGAAGACCAGATTCCCCAATCAAGCTCCTCTTGAATGAGAATAAAATCGGCATTGATGGCTGCATAACGGTTAGTTGCAAATGTAGATATTCTTTGTAAATGTAACGAACCGGCCGGTCGTTCTGTGAAATTAGCCTCGTTTTCCCTGTTTCTGCTTTATCATGTGTTATTTAGCTCATTTATGTGGTGTCGGGTCGGTTGGTTCGGGTTCGGAGCGGTCGTGGTGAGAAATGAGACACTTAGTCTCTTAAGTTGGCTGAATAGTTGAAAAAGTAGACCGGGAGTTGACTTATAGGTAAACGAGTCTCTTAAGTTGGCTTAATAGTTTGAAAAGTCAACTGGGAGTTGACTTATAGGTAAATGACCTCTGAATGTAGTTTTTATGGCTCGGATAGCTTCGTTAGGTAATTTGGGACTTAGGAGTGTGTTCAGAATATTTTTCGGAGGTTCGGAGTAGAATTTGGCTTGAATTTGCGAAATTGAGTTTTTGGCGATTTTTGATCGGTAGTGGAAAATTAGCTATCGGGGTTGGAATGGAATTCCGGAAGTTGGAACAGGTTCTTAGTGTCATTTTGGATGTGTGTGCAAATTTTCAGGTCATTCGGGCGAGGTTTGGTTAGTTTCAGCATCGTTGGTGAGTTTCAAAAGTTTGAAAATTCTTAGGCTTAAATCATGGGTTGATTTGGTGTTTCGATTTTATTTTGGGTTTTCCGAGGGTTCGACTAGGTTTGGGCGATCATTTATGGTTTGTGGGTATCATTGGTTGAGGTCCCGAGGGCCTCGGGGTGAGTTCGGATGGCTGTCAGATTGATTTTTGGCACTTAAGTAATGCTGGTGTTGATGTTCTGTGATTTCCGCAGATGCGGATAGGTGGTCGCAGGTGCGGTCATCGCAGGTGCGGAATCAGCATCACGGGTGCGGAGTTTGGGCTGGTGGAGGTTAGCCGCAGAAGCGGAAAGAGACTGGATGACCGCAGATGCGGAATGGGCCTTAAATGAAATTTCCGCAGGTGTGCACCAGGGACCGCAGGTGCGGGTTTGAAGGTGGGTATGAAAGACCGCAGGTGTAGTTTCACTGGTCAGATCATATAAATAGTAGCCTACGCAAATTTTTGGCTTATTTCATCAAAATTTTCATACGGGTTGGAGCTTGTGGGAGCGATTTGAAGAGGGAATTCAAGGGAACTTCGTGGAGGTGATTTTTGGACCTAAAACTCATTTCTATGGTGTTATTTGACTGATTAGAGGTGAAATTTATGGAAATTAGTGATTAAATTTGGGGGTTTAGGGCTTGAGAATTGAAGACTTAAATTAGGGAATTGAGGGGTCGTTTGTGGTTGGATTTTGATGTATTTAGTATGTCTGAACTCGTGAGAGTAAAATGATTCTAGTTTTGTGATTTTTATCGGAATCCGAGACGTGGGCCCGAGGGTCGGGTTTGGCCAATTTCGGGATTTTTGATGTAATTTGGTCATTTTCGAGTAGGCTTTGTTCCTTTAGCGTATTTTGATGATATGAATCTGATTTTGAATAGATTCGGGATGAATTGAGGTTGAGTCGAGTGGCAAGGGCATCGCATTTTCATCCGGTTTGAGGTAAGTAATGACTGTAAATCTTGTCCTAAGGGTATGAAACCCCGAAATTCGCATTGTATCGCTATTTTGGAGTGGCGCACATGCTAGATT
This sequence comes from Nicotiana paniculata, assembly GCA_005239505.1. Lineage (NCBI taxonomy): Eukaryota > Viridiplantae > Streptophyta > Magnoliopsida > Solanales > Solanaceae > Nicotiana > Nicotiana paniculata. The sequence goes on from ML331899.1 coordinate 102,400, forward strand.
ATGAGTGTGTGGCGTGCACTGTTGGGGGATTTTGATCTGTTCCATCCCGTAGCAACTATCAAGTTGCGTATTTGATTATAAATCATATGATATTTCATGTTTTAAAGATTTGTACTATGTTTTGGGTTGAATGCCGTATTTGGGCCTCGTGCCAAGTGTTTGGACCCCTTGGGGGCTTTTACTATTATTCTTCATTGTGTTGACTTATGATTTACACTCAGTCATATTGTGTTTAACTGATTTCGAAACTCGGTCTTATTTACACTATTTTGAGGTATAAAATGATATTTTGGCTCGAGTACCCCGTTTTACTGATAGCCTGAGTGGCTTTTTGAGAGGTTTCTGACTGAGTGAGGCCGAGGGACTATGTTGTGAAGATATAATGGAATCGGGCTGCGCGCCGCAGTATGTTATACTATTTATGGTAACTGAATGAGGCCGAGGGCCTGCTTCTTGAGGATATCATATGGGATCAGGCTGCACGCCGCAACATGTTATTGATAGGTTGAGTGCCGGAGTGATTGATGCCATGATTTAGCTTGTTATAGCGCTTGGGCTGAAGGAGCCCCTCCAGAGTTTGTACACCCCTAGTGAGCCCAGTTACCTATTGAATGCGAGTGTTGAGTGCCGAGTCACGAGTGATTGGGAGGCATGAGTGACTGTGAGGTTGCCCGAGGGGCTGATACCGAGTGATTGTGAGGCATGCTGAGTGACTGGTTCTGAGTAATGATATGCCCGAGGGGCGGTTTATGATACATGTTTTTGCCCGAGAGGCTATTTATGATTTCTATCATTTCTATATTAAATTATCTTGATTTCTATGGAAACTGTTGAAAAGTACATTTTTGGGGGGAATTTTACTGAAATCGACCTTCAAGTGTTTCAAATTATCATATCTATGATTTTGAAAGAAGATTTGTGTTTACTGTAAATTGATGACTTGTTTTATGCGCTTCGTAGTTCTCAGACATTATTTACTTTCATTACTACTGAGTTGGCGTACTCACATTACACCCTGCACCTTGAGTGCAGATTCAGGTGCTAGGTCAGAGTGAGTTGTTTACCTGCCTCCGGGATTTCTCGGAGATTAGCGAGGTAGTTGCACATGTCCGTAGCCCTGATTTCTTCCTCTTATTATTATAAAGCTTATGTTCCAGACTTGTATATTTTTTATAGATGTTCATGACTAGTGACTCTGAGATCTTGGAGTTGTATTTAACATTCGGCGTGGCTTTATCTGTTTTAAAAATGATTAAACGAAACCTTTATGGATTATCAGTTTAGTAATGATATAAACGAAAGATTCTTTACGTATTAAGTGTTAATTTGGTTGTCCTAGTTCCACGATAGGCGCCTTAAATTTAACTGTTTTTCGTATTTTCAAATATTTTTATGTATTGAAATGGTTCAGTAGTTGGTTTGCCTAGTTACATGATAGGCGCCATCACGACGAGTTATTTTTGGGTCGTGACAAGCTGGTATCAAAGCCTAGGTTACATAGGACTCACCGGTCAAGAGCAGGTTTAGTAGAGTCTTGTGGATCGGTACAGAGACGTCTGTACTTATCTTTGAGAGGCTGCTGCAGAACCCTTAGGAAAAATCTCACATTCTAGAATTCTTGTCGTGTGAATCCAATTATTCAACCAAAAGCGTAACCCTTTGAATTCCTTTCATGTATTCGAATGCGCACGTGAGCGCTCAGTATCAGTTGTTCATCGACGGCTTGTGATTTCCTTGGTGAAGTGCAAGATGTAATTTTAGCATGTTGATAATGGGCCAGTCTTGGAGAAATGAGGTCGGGTTCATTCTGTGGCTTGAGTGTTTCGATTTCAATTGTGTGAGTCGTGTATTTGGGACTTGTATGTCCGTTTGTGTCCTTACCGGTGGGGTTTTGTGACCGGATGACTATGTGGTGAGTGTGATTTGATGGTGAGGGGTGTTCAAATTGTTTGATTGTGACAAAAGGATTGGCTGGAAATGTGGCAAGAACTATTGAGTTGATTTCTGTCTCGAGTTGGCATATGGCTTCGAGTTGTGAGTGTATTGGAAGACCTCTCATGTTGTTTAGTTGTGGAGTGAAGCGGATCTTTCTGTTGTGTTATGAGTTCCTGGTGATGTCTTTTGGGCTGACCAATGCCCCAGTAGCGTTCATGTATTTGATTAACAGTGTATTCTAGCTGTATTTATACTCCTTCGTTATTGGATTCATTGATAGCATCTTGGCTTACTCACGTAGCTAGGATGAGCATACTCAGCATTTGAGGAGGGTATTATAGAGAATGATGGAGGAGAAGCTTTATGCAAAGTTCTCTAAGTGTGAATTTTTGGCTCAGTTCAGTAGCATTCTTGGGGCACGTGGTGTCTAGTGAGGGTATTCAGGTGGTCAGACGAGTGTGGAGAGAGCTTCCAGAAGCTCAAGATTGCATTGACCACAGCTCCAGTGTTAGTTTTGCCATCAGCTTCAGGTTCTTATACCGCGTATCTTGATGCCTCAAGGATAGGCACCGGTTGTGTTTTAATGCAGGAGGGTATAGTGATTGTGTAATAGCTATGATTTTTTTGGAAAGGTATAGAGATGATAGCAGTTTGATGCTAAGCAGGCGGGGTAATCTCCCACGGGGTGTCCTGAGGTTGTGTGATCCTTAGGTGGTTTTATAGCAAATACTCATTTACCAGTAAATGTTATATATTGTAAATTGAGTTTAGATCTCTTGTGGAAGTTGGCACGGCTATTGCAATGGTGAATGTGAGATTGCAAATGATTTGATATGTTAAATGGTTTGAGTTATATATGAGCTTATGAAGGATTTAGTTAAATCTTACTGCAATATGGCGGCGGTGTTAGCGTATGGGCATTGTGAGTTATTGATTGTTTTAATCTATGGCTTTGAGCCAAGTGGGGGAGGCTGCTAATGATAAGTTGGTTGCATGATTATGCGATGTATTGGGTTCAGTTCGAGGTATACTGGTGAATCAGTTATGACTTGCAGAGGTGGAGTCTGATAAGACTCGAGTAATGGAAATTTTTTGGATACGGGTGGTAATGTACTCTATGGGTAGATAGGGTTTATTGAATGATTGAGTTGTAACGGTAAATGGTGTAGTGTGTGCGGAGTAGGAATTTGCTTGGTTGCTTCGAAGTGTGGGTTACTTCCTAGTATGTTGGTGTGCAAATGGGGTCAGCTCGTTTGATCTGTTTGATCAGTTTAATTGAGATTTTTGTAGAGTGGATGACTCTCGAGAATGGTTCTGACGGATTCAAGGTTATACGTAACAATTGGGAATCTTCAAGGTGTGTATTTGGCTAGAACTGAGATTTACGTTGGAGGGTGTCAAGACTTGTGGCATTTCTACATTATCATGGATTCTACATATCAGTATCAGGAAAGGGAAGGTAATAGCTTTAGATTCGTAGGAATTCTCTTCAGGGTAAGTATTTTGAATGTCGTACTTTTGGGGATATTTGAGAGAGTATTCAGCGGCTTACGAGCCTTAGACGGTACAGTATTATTCTTGGGTCTCATGTGATGAGTCTAGGTTGAAAATTGCGGTATTATAGCAAGGAGAAGCATCAATTCGAAGGTAGTCAGAAGGAACTTGGATAAATAGGACAACTTTGTAGTAGGTCGGATCGGCATGGTAAGGGATATGATAAGTTCTTTGGGTGTTTTTGAGGCAATGAGTTCTTACATGTGTTTCTTAGCAATGCTCTTGGGTTTTGGTGACCTGCGTAGCTTGGTTGAGTTAGAAGGATTCAATCCTGACGGTTTGGTGTTGTACAAATAGGATTCGGATAGTTCCTGTTGGTTTTTACCACGGTTAGAGATGCATATTTTCTACTGGCGTGAGGTGCAGGTGATGTATAGTGATTTTGCTTCTAAATGGGATCAAATGGAAAGTTCTTGGCTAGTTGGGTACGTAGTTGCTTGTGGCTCGGAAGGGATCATGAAGTTTTCACATTTATCATAGGATGGCATGGCGTATGTTGTATGTTGTGTAGAGTTGAGATTTGCATATGTGAGGCCACGATTCAGTTCTGGGAGGAAGGTCAAAAATTCTTAGGCAGCATTGGCAGTTTCAGATGACTAGGTAGATGATATCACTATTGGGTGGCTTGATGAGGGTATACATTTCAGAAAGGAAAATGTGTGGAGTTAAAGGTGCTTTATTGGTATTGCGACACTCTCTTGTTGGATCGACTGCTGATATTCAAGGTTGCTTGGTGGCACGGAAGAATTATAGGGGTATCCCTTGTGGAATGATTGAGTATTAGGGATGTGTTATATATTCGAGGGGTGGAGTTAGGATCAGATATGGTAATTTGTGCGCTTCATGGACTTCGAGACTAAGAGTTCTCATAAACAGATTATTTTGTGGTTGTGGACTGTGAGGATGCGAGCAAAGCTAGTCAGATGTTAGTAAATGCCATGATTCAGTCATTGTGAACCTTCGGAGAGTTATCTATCTGTTGTGGGTGACCAGAGTTGATTTAAGGTTATTGGTAGGCCCAGTACGGGTGTGTGTTCAGCACTGGGTCGGAATTGTTGACTCCGAATTGCTATTGTTGAGGGATGTACCATTCGATTGTCATTGAGTTTATTCATATTCTGGAGTGATCTATGGGTTACCCTTCGATGTTGCGAGGAATGGTGATTGTTGGTTATACGCACATATGGTGCGAATTTATTTGGTCTTTTGTAGCGGGATTTGAGTAAGGTAAGTAATTAGGTATTTCATGGTATCGTCTGATTCCCCCGTGGTTATGGTAATGCACTTGGAGTACTTGATGTCGAATTGCGCATGGTTATTGATTTTAAGCAAGGTGGCTTGAAGTATTTCATGTGGACCAGCGTTTGGATGGGACCACGCATTATAGCGGAGTTATGTGGAGGTATGATCCTTGGTGTCAGATTCGTGTGTTTTTATTTTACGATGTGTGTCAGGCTCTTAGCATGGTGTTGTGATGGTAATTGTTAACGGCAGGATAGTCCTCTCATGTGAATTTTTCCTATGATTTGAGTTCGTGGGATGTTGTTATTGAGTGCACGAGTTGCACAGGTTATGGCTTTGGATTGTATTGATGCGTCATGTCATCAGAGTGGTCGTGTTGAATGAGAAGAGGTCATTGGGCCTAGAAAGAAAACTACCAGATTTGACTACAGCATAGTTGGAAGGATGATATCGGAAGTTTGCTTAGAAATTTGCAATAGTTCCTGTCGGAGAAAGGGGGAGCTCTATGACTCGATGATCGGACGAATGGTTGCTAGTTTCTACGCGTTTATTTCATCATCGGCAGTATATTAAAGTGTTAGAGCGAGGCATTTCTTGATAAGAGGTTATGTACCGGTATTGGGTTATTTTGAGCAGCTATTGTGATTAGGAGTTATCGCTATGAGTGTTTGAGTCATGCGGTATATTATGTGATTACATCTTGGGTCACGGATATGTCTTGATACAGCGTGTTCAGACTTATTCAGTTCATAGTTGTGGAATTTTGATCTTGTAAATTATTTCAGAAGTGGAAATTTGGTTTTAAGGTTTATTGGTCAGGTTGGATTTCGAAATTTCAACTGTGTTGTGCCATTGGACTTANGTCGGTTGTTCTATGAAATTAGCCCTGTTTTCCCTGTTTCTGCTTTATTATGTGTTATTTATCTCATTTATGTGGTGTCGGGTCGGTTGGTTCGGGTTTGGAGCGGTCGTGGTGAGAAATGAGACACTTAGTCTCTTAAGTTGGCTTAATAGTTGGAAAAGTCAATCGGGAGTTGACTTATAGGTAAATGACCTCGGAATGTAGTTTTTATGACTCGGATAGCTTCGTTAGGTGATTTGGGACTTAGGAGTGTGTTCGGAATGTTTTTCGGAGGTGCGGAGTAGAATTTGGCTTGAATTGGCGAAATTGAGTTTTTGGCGATTTTTGGTCGGCACTGGAAAATTAGCTATCGTGTCGGAATGGAATTCCGAAAGTTGGAACAGGTTTGTATTGTCATTTTGGATGTGTGTGCAAATTTCCAGGTCATTCGGGTGAGGTTTGGTTAGTTTCGGCATCGTTGGTGAGTTTTGAAAGTTTGAAAATCCTTAGGCTTGAATCATGGGTTGATTTGGTGTTTCGATGTTATTTTGGGTGTTCCGAGGGTTCGACTAGGTTCGGGCGATCATTTATGGCTTGTGGGTATCATTGGTTGAGGTCCCGAGGGCCTCGGGATGAGTTCGGATGGTTGTCGGATTTATTTTTGGCACTTAAGGAATGCTGGTGTTGATGTTCTGTGATTTCCACAGATGCGGATAGGTGGCCGCAGGTGCGGAGTTTGGGCTGTGGAGGTTAGTCGCAGAAGAGGAAAGAGTAATGCACCTGCGAGCCCGCAGATGCGATTGGATGACCGTAGATGCGGAATGGGCCTGAAATGAAATTTCCGCAGATGCGCACCCGAGATCGCACGTGCGAATGAAAGACCGCATGTGCGGTTTCACTGGTCAGATCATATAAATACTAGCCTTCGCGAATTTTGTCTTATTTCATCAAAAATTTCATACGGGTTGGAGCTTCTGGGAGAGATTTGAAGAGGGAATTCAAGGGAACTTCGTGGAGGTAAGATTTTTGGACCTAAAACTCATTTCTATGGGGTTATTTGACTGATTAGAGGTGCAATTTATGGAAATTAGTGACTAAATTTGGGGGTTTAGGGCTTGAGAATTGGAGACTTAAATTAAGGAATTGAGGAGTCGTTTGTGGTTGGATTTTGATGTATTTAGTATGTACGAACTCGTGAAAGTGTAAGGATTCTAGTTTTGTGATTTTTATCGGAATCCGAGACGTGGGCCCGAGGGTCGGGTTTGGCCAATTTCGGGATTTTTGATGTAATTTGGTTATTTTTTAGTAGGCTTTGTTCCTTTAGCGTATTTTGATGATATGAATCTGATTTTGAATAGATTCAGGATGAATTGAGGTCGAGTCGAGTGGCAAGGGCATCGCATTTTCATCCGGTTTGAGGTAAGTAATGACTGTAAATCTTGTCCTGAGGGTATGAAACCCCGGAATTCGCATTGTATTGCTATTTTGGAGTGGCGCACATGCTAGATTATGAGTGTGTGGCGTGCACTGTTGGGGGATTTTGATCTGTTCCATCCCGTAGCAACTATCAAGTTGCGTATTTGATTATAAATCATATGATATTTCATGTTTTAAAGATTTGTACTATGTTTTGGGCTGATTGTCGTGTTTGGGCCTCATGCCAAGTGTTTGGACCCCTTGGGGGCTTTTATTGTTATTCCTCACTGTGTTGACTTATGATTTACACTCAGTCATATTGTGTTTAACTAATTTCAAAACTCAGTCCTATTTACACTATTTTGAGGTATAAAATGATATTTTGGATCGAGTACCCCGTTTTACTGATAGCCCGAGTGGCTTTTTGAGAGGTTTCTGACTGAGTAATGTCGAGGGCCTATGTTGTGAGGATATTATGGGATCGGTCTATGTGCCGCAACATGTTATACTGTTTATGATGATTGACTAAGGCCGAGGGCTTGATTTGTGGCGATATGATATGGGATCGAGCTGCACGCTGCAGCATGTTATTGATAGGTTGAGTGCCGGAGTGATTGATGCCATGATTTGGCTTGTTATAGCGCTTGGGCTGAAGGAGCCCCTCCAGAGTCTGTACACCCCCAGTGAGCGCAAGTACCTACTGAGTGCGACTGTCGAGTCACGAGTGATTGGGAGGCATGAGTGACTGTGAGGTTGCCCGAGGGGCTGATACCGAGTGATTGTGAGGCATGCTGAGTAACTGATTCTGAGTGATGATATGCCTGAGGGGCAGTTTATGGTACATGTTTTTGCCCGAGAGGCTATTTATGATTTCTATCATTTCTAAACTAAATCATCTTGATTTCTATGGAAACTGTTGATAAGTACTTTTTTTGGGGGGAATTTTACTGAAATCGACCTTCAAGTGTTTCAAATTATTGTATCTGTGATTTTGAAAGAAGATTTGTATTTACTGTGAATTGATGACTTGTTTTATGCGCTTCGTAGTTCTCATACATTATTTACTTTTATTACTACTGAGTTGGCGTATTCACATTACTCCCTGCACCTGGTGTGCATATTCAGGTGCTAGGTCAGAGTGAGCTAATTACCTGCCTTAGGGATTTCTCGGAAATTAGGGAGGTAGTTGCACGCGTGTTCAGCGCTGCTTTCTTCCTCTTATTATTATAAAGCTTATGTTCCAGACTTTTATATTTTTTATAGATGCTCATGACCAGTGACTCCGGGATCTTGGGGTTGTATTTAACATTCGGCGTGGCTTTATCTATTTTAAAAATGATTAAACGAAACCTTTATGGATTATCAGTTTAGTAATGATATAAATGAAAGATTCTTTATGTTTTAAGTGTTAATTTGGTTGGCCTAGTTCCACAATAGGCGCCATCAAGACTAGTTTAGATTTGGGTCGTGACACGACTGCTCATCGAATGTTATCCGATGTCAATATTTTGAATATTTGTCATCGACCACTCTGTCTTCGAGATTCATTCAGCACCAGTCACATGTTTGTAACCGGTATCGATTATTCACTGATTCACATCCTATATGTCTTCAGCTCCACGTGTCACCTTTTCATTCGTCCAACTATCACTAACCAATTTTACTACATACATATTCTACTACTCATAAATATTTATATTCTTAATATTTACTTACCACATGATTAATCATCCTTTTGACCAAATTCTTTTCCTAATTTTTTTGGTAAATGTTAAACCAATCATTCTTTACTTCATCCATCATTTTGTTAATTAAGTCCAATCAGGAACCATGCTTTAGTGGATCTTGAGGTGTGTCTAACCTCCTCCTCTTAAAATAACTTGAATCCTTACCTAAAATTTTACTAGTTTCGAAGACAATATACGGAATCAAAATAACATTAATTAAATTATCCTAGTGTACCTTAAATACTAGATGGTGTCTCCATTACTCCAATTAACTTATAGAGTCCTATATGTTGTGCTTTATTTAATATGTGTAAAATTGGATGCAATAACTATTAGCTAATACTAATATAAATTTTATACTAAAATGGTAATAAGGTGAGATAACTGTTTACCCTCAAAATTGGATAACAATTGAATTTATACGTGATTTAGGATATGTAATCTAACTTGATACAAAATGAGAAATTAGATTAATATTGAAACTAATGATAAAAAAGAGTAAATTCAAACCACACAAGTTGAACAATCTTGGTCGTGAAGGTTGATCACCCTCGAGTAAAAAATGCTACAATCGGTGTCGGAGCAGAGTAATGAGATAATTATAGCTAGAAATAATATTTTATTACTTTGGGATGCGTGTTACCATGTCTTTTACAATTAATCAGACCCCCTTTATATAGTAGAGGAGACCTACTTTAGGTACAATTCTATATAAGGTAAAATATCTCCTGATTTTCTAATTAGTCGGTTTCATTGATACGTGTCAAGATTCCCGCCGTGATATCCCATCGATTACAGATATTTCGTCCTTCCGTTATTTTGATTCGATAATGTTTCCTCGAGCTTGTTCGGAGTCAGGGTCAGTTCCGGAGTTAGGACTCGATAATCTTGAAGACGCATGCTCTAACCTCGTGCCTATGTTCGACGGAATCCAGGGTCAATCTTCAATCCATTATGTTTCATCCTTAATTTTTCATGCAACAGACGAGATCGATTTCTATTGTATACAAATAGTCCCCTCATTTTTCGGAGAGTAGATGTAAGGCCCCGAAAAATTACACTATGTAATTTAAGGTTTTATGGTGTCAAAGTAGGCTAATGCATTGTATTTTCAGAGTTTTGGGTTGAACAATGCGCTGGGCATTTGAAATTTTTCATCACGGCTAGACCATGCTTTAGCCAGGATAAAGCCACGCTGGACTAGTCTTTAGGCTGGCGAGGCCAGGCTAAAGCTAGGTTGGACCAGGCTTTAGGCTGGCGACGCCAGGTCTGTAGCCCGGTCCGGAAATTTTGGACTATCCATTCTTCTATCTTTATACCCCGAACTAACTTCATTAAATACATGCAATGGGTCATTTTTTAGCCAAAAATCTGATGTTTTAGAGTGACAGAGGGAGCCCTAGAGTGAGGAGTGATCTTCATTAAGGCATTCTTCAATTCTTACACAAATCTTTGAATATTAACAAGGAAAACACACTAAATCTTCAACCTTGAGATAAGATTCTACACTCTAACCCATAATTTCGAATTTAGCTAAAGATGGGTAGTTATCAAGAAAGTTTGTGGGTATTGGAGTTGTTATCTTGCTTGCATGTGTTATCAAAGGGTGTAGGAACATTGTTGAGCTAAAAATGTTTAAGGATGGGTTGAAGGTTGATGAAATCCTCTATAAAAGGACCTTAAACACTTAATGCACACCTAGTGTTTCATGGGACGCTCAAACGAGCTAAGATTATGAATATTTTCCTAATTGTGTTCAATTTTGTTATATCTCGAAATAGATTGGGATTGCTAGGATTTCTGGAATGTTGTAGTAATTTAAGGAAAAGCTCAAGCAAGGTATGTTGGCTAAACTTTTTCTCTCGAAATTGAATTCCATAATGCTTCCGTAAGTTTAAGTATGACCGGCTAAAAATACTTAATTTCCACGTTTCGGGTTATCCCTTGTAAACACATAAACTTGATTATTCCGAACGAGCCTTATATTGAACGATAGATGTTTAAAGTATGGATTTCTTAATTAAAATGGTATGGCTTTGAGTTGTGGTTTAAATGAAAACCGGTATACCGATTGGGTGAGGAAAAACTCGATATACTTAATACTCATAACCGCCCGTATACGCACTAAATGTCTTGATTGAGTGTGTCTAGTGGTTGATAAACTATAAAGATATTTGAAAATGAATTAAATGAGAGTGTGGACAACGTTTATAATTGTGCCTAGCAATGCCTATGAAATGAGGAAATATATTAAACATATTGTGAAATGAGCCTCGACTCAACTGTCTTAAACTGACTTCTAAAAGTAAAATTTGCCTCAACGCTCTATTGAGATATGTATGGTTAACCCCCCTCCCCCATCTTCTTAGAAATTGAACCCCATGGTGTCCATACAATTGGTGTAAGTTTAAACCTTGATTGATGTAGAAAATGATATTCCGAGCAGGCCTGTGTTGTAAGAATTTATGTGCAATATGTGTTGGAATGCTCCCACTATGCTATCTTGTCACTTGATGATGTGTTAAAGATATGGAATATGTGTTAAAATGCCAAGTATGTGAAAGCCTCTATATGATTCATAATTTCTCCTGTGTGTACTTAATATCTTGAATTGAAAGGCTTGTTTAACAAAATTGATAATAATGTGAAATATGGAAAAAGAAATGCATTGTGGCCAAGTGCCAAGTGTGATATAACTATTGTGGCCACTAGTGCCGAAGAAATTGAAATATGCATGGAGGATATGGAATGAGATGATTGATGGAAAACGTAAATGTCTTGAGAAATACGGTCTAGCCGATCGGGCCGTGATCAGACACCATGTCGCACACATGGTGGTAAATATGCTGAAAATGATAATTGATGATTGGAATTGTGGAAAAGGTGGATGTCTCAAACGAGACGACCTAGCCGGTTGTGTCAAGATCAGACTCTGTGTAAGAACACGGTGGTATTGTGGATTGTGGACCATGGCACTAAGATTACCAACCTAATAAGATGAAAAGTGAACCGAGAACTTATGTGATCATCTACTTGATGTTATAGTGTTTGTTTGAAGATTTTATTGTTCAACATGATTGTTTCCCTTTTTATATGTTTCCTTGTTCCTTCTATCAAGGTTAGTGTTTAGTTTTTCATACTAGTACTATTCGACAGTACTAACGTCCCTTTTGCCGGGGGCGCTACATCTTTAAATGGATGTAGGTGGTTTCATAGCAGGCATTGTTGGTCGCAGCTAGTGGCGCATCTTCTTTTCAGCCGGCTTGGTGAGCCCCACTTCATTTCGGCGTCCTGTGTCATTTATTTTTCATGTACTCTGTATTTTGAGGTATAGCCGGAGACTTGTTGCCGGCATTTCCACATTACTCTTCAGTTGTATTTAGAGGCTCTGTAGATATGTTGTGGGTGGTGTTTGATATAGGAAAGTAAATTAGAAATATTGGTATTTGGCATGTATGTTTTTCATCATATCTATAAAAATTTTAATATTTTGGATACTATGGTTGAAACTGCTAATGGAAACAAAGTGGAAATTGTTAATGAAATATTTATAAAGTATGATTAATGGAGTACATCTCCTCTTTATTCAAAAATGAATTTGGGTAGAATGAAGTCTAACAAGTTTGCTCAGTCGGGTTCACTCGGTTGAGCGTCGGTCGCGCTCCTCGGTTTTGGGGCATGACAAACTTGGTATCAGAGCCTAAGGTTTTAAAGTGTCCTAGGATGTCTCGGAGTCGTGTCTAGTAGAGTCCTTCTTATCAGTGTGTTGTCGACCACATCTATAATTAGGAGGCTACTTGGACACTTAGGAATTTCACCCTTCTTTGATACTCCAGATCGTGCAGTAGAGCTCAAGATAGGGAGTTAATTTCCTCGTTATGCCTTATTCTCAAGATTTGTAATCTTGATACCATAATCCACGAGTTTGAATCAGTAAGGATGGAATGACCCCGCCATTAAATATGAGGGAGGTTGCCCAAGAGTTTGTTAGGAGAATGTATCGAGCCATGGAGGGATTGGTAGAAGTTGTTGCTAAGGGGAGTAACCTTGTTCTTATTAATGTCGTTGCACCACCAGATCATGTGGTATGTCAGTATGGTACCAATGTATGTTACAAATGTGGAGTCACGGTACATCAGTTAAGGCACTGCCCCGCCAATCTAAAGTTACCAAGTAAGTCACTCCTTGCTATATCATTATGAACACCGCACGATTTTTCCTTGTTGTATATGTGCACCCATATTGAAGAGTTCTCATATACATGGTCTTAACAATATGTTGAATAAAAAAAACATTCCATGCACCTACTCTTTGAACAAGACGCATTATTCGTGAATCCACTCTATCACAAATTCTCTTATTTACATCCTCTTATGGAATTAAGTTATATAATTATGTCCTTGAATTGAGTTATAACTCTAGGATTAATACTTTTCACTTGCCTTCCTAAATTCTCAACAAGGGATTATACCCGATGAATTTATTATAGAATCTTTTATTTAAATGGACAACATCTGCTCGATTGTGCCTAAACATCCACTGTCATAAAGTTTACCTATGTGGTGTCAAGTTCCATGTAAAGCATCCCAGGGTTGTGATCCTTCTCGAGTCACTCTTTTTCTCACGAGTGTATATGGCTTCTATGGTTTGAACAGTCACGCTACTCTCTTGCGAGTATCATCATGAAACCTTCTCACTGTCTAGTAACATAAGAGCATATCTTAACACCTATCATATGAGTGCATGTCAATCGAAATGGTCACCGTGTGCATCAATTCTCTCTGATAATTGATATCCTCACATCTCCGTCCTAGGAATGTCTTGTGTCTCCATCTTAGTATAACTTTTGTGTCCACTTGGGACATCCCGCAGTAAGTAACTCACATTGTTCCTAGAATTGTGTTTGCCCATGACGTGGTCTTGTATTGCAGTTTGGGAGTTAATATAGCTCTCCGTCAAGACCAAATGCACCTTTGGGGGTTATCATAGCACAACGCCTACTTCTCATGTTTTCTTGTCTTTTATTAGAATCTGGGTACTTCTCAAGTCAAAATCTATGGAGAACTCATTATGAACATCCACAAACCTTCCATGCTTATTTTATATTGTCTCATTGGGTTCCGTTATCTTTACACACTCAACTTCTAGAATCATTGACTATGTCCTTGTCATGTGTGGAGAGTTTTGCTATCCTTGGCATTCCACCTCCCTGGGTGGATAGGAGTTTTATTTGTCTTTCTCCCCAGAGCATCATGTTAACCATTAGAAACCCTCTAGCCAATACCTGATTTCGTCCCAATATTAAGATGTCCTAGCTATGTGGTTTCACTCGTAAAAGGTTGAGATTAGATGCTTTCAGATTTTGCACATATCATGAGCATATTGATTTGGAAGACGAGTTGTCGTATTTTTAGTTATACCATATGGGATCAATTGTCGGGAAGGGTTAAGTTGTTTGAATTATGATAATCTCATATGTGTTTGACTTCTTTTTCATCCTTATGGGCTTGTGGGATAGCTTCATTGTGCCAGTTAATGTTAAGAGTGTAATTCAACTTCATGTATTTCTTTTGAAATCTCTATCACATCCATGTTGCAAGAATCTTACCATTTGGAGCTAAACTGACCTTCCTTACACTCAAGGAGGCAACCGGTGTAACATACTTGACCACTTCTCCTTAAAGCTTACTATTGTCGGGCAAGGCATATATGGAAAGGAACAATTGTTACTATCTCTTGCATAACTTGTTGCCTCCCAAGAATAACTGATGTTAGCGTCTTCATCCTCCTAATCATGACTCCCATATATCTCATTTCTAGAAAGGCCCACTTCTTTTAGATCTCAGGATCACGTACATGGTTCCCACCTTATCAATGCGTGCTAGTTACCTTTGTGCTTCATTTGTCTGATGATTGATGTCATCACAATGATTAACCATGTCAGCATTGTTAGTAGTAATCCTCGCGTCTCTTAGCATATAACCTCATGAAGTACTCTGCTCAGCACATTAATGGATTCCTAAATAATTCCAGCCGAATCTTGAACTCCGTTGTTCCTCATTGCATTAAATCTATTGGATATTGAAGGTTCAAACATGTCAAAGAGGAAGCATCACCCCATGATCACATAAAGTCGATAGGTAATTTTATGGTCAATTTATGATAGCACATCTTAGAGTGATTGTTGAAGGTCATCAAAGGTCTAGGGTGGGTTTTCGGGTAGAGATTTAGAGTTGAGGAGGGTGAACGGGTTATTCTCATTATTTTCTCCCTGAAGATGTTATGTGAATTGATAATGAAGGTGAAATAAGTGTAGTTCACATTAAGCCGCACTATGAGTACGATGTCTTCCCATTGTTGTTCCCTATGTACCCTGTGTTTTCATGTGTCTATGTCTAAGAAGGTAGTTAGCGATACTTTGTGTATAATTCTCGTGGAAACTATTGAAAGTGAAGTTAATGGATAGTTAACTCATGCGAGGTATCTATTTGTCATCCTTGTTAGGTAAGCTTGGGAGTTGAGATTAATCCCGTGAATATGTTATGGAGAAGTATGTAAGTCTAAGAGGCCACCTTGAAGGCCGAAAGTGTCGTGGAAAGAAAATATTTTCTCTTGATTGTATAACAATTGGTTTTGATTTGAAAGGTACCTTTTGGGTGTTATGTTTTAAAAATGTGCAGTCCATGTTCGAGTATCATTATGATAATGCAGTGCTTGTAATACATAGATTAGTATTATTGATATATACATTGTAGTGCTTTGTTGAGTTAGTGTTGTTAGGATGGTTTTCGTGGTTCTTTGGCAGGTGGATAGGCCTAGTTACAAAGGAGATGCTGCCGAAATTTCTGAAAAATCTGGGAGTTAGTCAAAATTTAGGGACGAATGATCCTAAGCAGGGGAGAATGTAAGGCCCCGAAAAATTTCACTATGTAATTTAAGGTTTTGTGGTGTCAAGGTAGGCTAATGCATTGTATTTTCAGAGTTTTGGGTTGAAAAATGCGCTGAGGAGTTAAAATTTTTCGTAACGGCTAGACCAGGCTGGACCAGGCTTTAGGCTGGCGAGGCCAGGCTCGCCAGGCTGGACCAGGCTTTAGGCTGGCGAGGCCAGGCTCGCCAGGCTAAAGCCAGGTTGGACCAGCCTTTAGGCTGGCGACGCCAGGTCTGTAACCCGGTCCGAAAATTTTGGATTATCCATTCTTCTATCTTTATAACCCGACCCAACTTCGTTAAATACATGCAATGGGTCATTTTCTAGAAAAAAATCTGATGTTTTAGAGTGAGAGAGGGAGCCCTAGAGTGAAGAAGTGATCTTCATTAAAGCATTCTTCAATTCTTACACAAATCTTTGAAGATTAACAAGGAAAACACACTATATCTTCAACCTTGAGGTAAGATTCTACACCCTAACCCCTAATTTCGAATTTAGCTAAAAACGGGTAATTATCAAGAAAGTTTGTGGGTATTGGAGTTGTTATCTTGCTTGCATGTGTTATCAAAGGGTGTAGGAACATTATTAAGCTAAAAATGTTTAAGGATGGGTTGAAGGTTGATGAAATCCTCCATAAAAGGACCTTAAATACTTAATGCACACCTAGTGTTTGATGGGACGCTCAAACGAGCTAAGACTATGAATATTTTCCTAATTTGTGTTCAATTTTGTTATATCTCGAAATAGATTGGGATTGCTAGGATTTCTGGAATGTTGTAGTAATTTAAGGAAAAACTCAAGAAATGTATGTTGGCTAAACTTTCTCTCTCGGAATTGAATTCCATAATGCTTCCGTAAGTTTAAGTATGACCGGCTCAAAATACTTAATTTCTACGTTCCGGGTTATCCCTTATAAACTCATAAACTTGATTATTCCGAACGAGCCTTATATTGAACGATAGATGTTTAAAGTATGGATTGCTTAATTAAAATGGTATGGCTTTGAGTTGTGGTTTAAATGAAAACCGGTATACCGATTAGGTGAGGAAAAACTCGGTATGCTTAATACTCCTAACCGCTCGTATACGCACAAAATCTCTTGATTGAGTGTGTCTAGTGGTTGATAAACTATAAAGATGTTTGAAAATAAATTAAATGAGAGTGTGGACAACATTTATTATTGTGCCTAGTGATGCCTATGAAATGATGAAATATATGAAACATATTGCAAAATGAGCCTCGACTCAACTGTCTTAAAATGACTTCTAAAAATAAAATTTGCCTCAACGCTCTATTGAGATATGTATGGTTAAACCCCCCCTCTTCTTAGAAATTGAACCCTCACGGTGCTCATACAATTGGTGTAAGTTTCAACATTGATTGATGTAGAAAATGATATTCCGAACGGGCTTGTGTTGTAAGAATTTATGTGCAATATGTGTTGGAATGCTCCCACTATGCTATCTTGTCACTTGATGATGTGTTAAAGATATGGAATATGTGTTAAATTGCCGAAGTATGTGAAAGCCTCTATATGATTCATAATTTCTCCTGTGTGTACTTAATATCTTGAATTGAAAGGCTTGTTTGACGAAATTGATAATAATGTGAAATATGGGAAAAGAACTCGAATTATGAATTGTGGCCAAGTACCAAGTGTGATATAACTATTGTGTCCACTAGTGCCAAAGAAATTGAAATATGCGTAGAGGATATGGAATGAGATGATTGATGGAAAATGAAAATGTCTTGAGTAAGACGGTCTAGCCGATCGGGCCGTGATCGGACACCATGCCGCACACATGGTGGTAATTGTGCTGAAAATGATAATTGATGATTGGAATTATGGAAAAGGTGGATGTCTCAAACGAGACGACCTAGCCGGTCGGATCGAGATCGGACTCTGTGTAAGAACACGGTGGTATTGTGGATTGTGGCACATGGAACTAAGATTACCAACCTAATAAGATGAAAAGTGAACTGAGTACTTATGTGATCATCTACTTGGATTTATAGTGTTTGTTTGAAGCTTTTATTGTACAACATGAATGTTTCCTTTTTTATATGTTTCTTTGTTCCTTCTATCAAGGCTAGTGTTTAGTTTTTCATACTAGTACCATTCGACAGTACTAACATCCTTTTTACCGGGGGCGCTACGTCTTTACGTGGATGTAGGTGGTTTCATAGCAGGCATTGTTGGTCGCAGCTAGTGGCGCATCTTCTTTTCAGCCAACTTGGTGAGCCCAACTTCATTTCGAGGTCATGTGTCATTTATTTTTCATGTACTCTGTATTTTGAGGTATAGTCGGAGCCTTGTTGCCGACATTTCCACATTACTCTTTAGTTGTATTTAGAGGCTCCATAAACAGTTTGTTGGTGGTGTTTGATATAGGAAATTAAATTAGAAATATTGGTACTTAGCATGTATGTTTTTCATCATATCTATAAAAATTGTAATGTTTTGGATACTATGATTGAAACTGCTAATGGAAACAAAGTGGAAGTTATTAATGAAATATTTATAAAGTATGATTAATGAAGTACATCTCCTCTTTATTCAAAAATGAATTTGGGTAGAATGAAATCTGACAAACTTGCTCAATCAGGTTCACTCGGTTGAGCGCCGATCGCGCTCCTCGGTTTTGGGGCATGACAGTAGATGACAAACGACATGAACTTCTAATCCTCGCTTCGATATATCATGACATAAGCGACAAAAGATAACTGAAACGTCTCGCCGGTCCAGTCTTCAAGGCATTAAATGTGTGTCAGTTGTTGGTCGGCCACTACAACTTTTGAATCGCCGTTTGCAAACTATAAATACTTCCTCCTTCCATTCATTGGAACTTTTACATTCAAACCTTTTCTCTTGTGCTTTAAGAAAATTTCATCACTCTCAACTTCTGGTTTTCTGGCTTAGGTTTCAAACTTCTTCCCTTCTACTTTTCTGAAAGCTTTCATTAGTTATCCGCTAATTACACCTCCTCTTTCATCAGCACCTTCTCTTCTCCTCTATTTAGAAGCTATGGCAAAGACTTCAAAATCCATTCCTCAAAAAGAAACTCCCTCTTCCTCGAGACCGTCTGAGAACATTATGCCTGTTGCCACTGAGGAACCGACACCAGAACCCCCTCTAAATTAGTTCGTCCCTGCGAGGTGCCCAATCGGAGGCGATTTTAAGGTTGAGAAAACTCATCGGTACTGGGTCGGTGCGATCCGATCTCGATATACCTATGTTCGATCTCCGACAGTGTCCTCGAGAAGGTCAAGGATGACTGCAACTGGTCCGATAAGCTCATACTAGTTCCTACCCTCGAGGAGTCAATCATCACCTATGTGGAGGGTTTTTTTTAAGTATTTACACTTAACCTTTCACGCTAGGTCATTTAAATCCAATTATTATAGCCTTTTTCAATAGGTATGAGGTGACTCTAGGGCAGATTCATCCTTCATTTTGTAGGATTGTAATTCTTCTTTGCTTATTCGTGTGAGAAAATTCGAGGGGTATCCTTTTACCATCGACATATTATGCGCATGTATAGTCCCTGACTCTATCGAGGGGGCTAATGAAACTTTCCCATCGGGCCAATAAGGCCCCATTCTCGAGCATCGACGAGGATCGGGACCGAGGCTAGTTGGGCCGATTTGTTTGAGTAAAGACCTCGGCTTACTCCCGGCCGAGGACATGCCATTTCCTGAGAAATGGAACACGAAGCGTAAGTATAACCTTGCCTTTAATGTTTTGTTCGACATTTTCCTTTTGACCTTCTTCTTATCGATTCTTTGTGGTGTAGTTGTTGCTCGGATGCCAGATGCAGTACCTCGACTCAAGGAGTGGGTCGAGGGCATCGTGTCGTAAAAACCCTACTCTGAGCGAGCGTGGCGCGAACTAGAAAAGGGCCGGTGGAAGGCCCGTTCTCATGGTGAGATTTTTTCTTTAATTTATATTTGACCTCATTTTTACGCCGTCGACTTCTAACTTGTTTTACTTTCCTTTTGCAGGTTTATCCATAGATGTTGAGATGAGGCCTCCGTCTAGTGATGATGACACATTCACAGAGCCCCCTACTCCAAAGTAGGATAAAGAGAAGAAAAGAAGAAAAGCTCCAAGTTCCTCGGGCCCCGAAAAGAAGAAACCAAAGGGGTGGCTGGTGCGCAAATCTAAAAAAACACCAGTGCCTGAGAACTCCCATCGGACCCGCTCCATCGGTTGAGGGATGAGTCTGAAGAAGAAGAAGACTCCAGATTGATGACCCACACGAGGAGCGGTATCGATCTGCCTCAAACCAGTGAGACCGATGAAGAAGTAGTGGTCGAGGCCTCCGAACTAGAGAGAGTCGATCCCGTTTTGCCCCGAGCTAAGGAGATCGATAGAGAGACTATGGTCAGTTCTTCTCAAGTAGAAGGTAATGTACTGAAGGACACCCTCGGGGTGATAGATCTCTTCGGGTCGCCTTCATTCACTGATTCTATGATAAGCGAGGCTCATTTGTTGAAAGGAAGCCCAAATGAGGGGCCTCAAGGGGCGACTGATTCATTCAACAACTTCTTCGACGATATGGATTCTACTGCCTCGGAAGATGTCACCCGGTTAGGTGACTTATAGGTACCAAAGAAGATGTTGTCTTCCGGAACCAGCGGATCTTCTTTGAGTCCGAGATTGGTTGACTGGTTCTCATCCCCGAGTGTAGATCTTGACCGGAAGCAGTCAATCATCATATACATACCAGAGGATGCACGGGTTCTCTCCGCCCCTATAGGGGTTGCTAGGTATCTCTGATGCCTGGTGACCAAATAGAATCAGGACAAAATGGACGAGGTGGAGGCCCCCTGTCTTTTCAACAAAGCTCAACATGCATTGAATCAGGTAACTTCAAAAGCCTTTCTATTATGTACTTAGATTAAGTTGCAAACAATCATAACATTCTTCTTTGTGTTTGCAGGCCTCAGTGCTTTTTCACAAAACTTTTCTCCGATATCGGGAGGAGTTAAGTCAACACGAAGCCGAGGCTCAGGAGCTTAATGAGAAGAGGGATGCTTACAAGCTACTCAATGAGAAGCTTCAAGCCGAGTTAGAAGCGGCTCGGAAGGAGCATGCCGACCTGGTCGAGCAGGTAAGACGAGTATTCGAACTTAGTGAACGACGATTCAGACATAGTGGCTAACGACCCGAACCCGCAGGTTCAAAAAAGACTTGACCAGATCAAGCAGCTCCAGGCGCATGTGGATATGGTGAAAGCTGAGGCTGAAGAATGGAAGAACAATATGGACCGCCTGGCCTTAGGAGGCTGCCTAAGAACAACTTGCTACGACTGAGTTCCAGCTCCGGGATACAAAAGAAAAGGCCTTGGTACATGCCAAAAAGATCGAGGAGCTCCAGTCTCAACTGAGCACGGCAGTCTCTGACCAAGAAAATCTGGCCAAGGAACTTGAGGTGGCCAAGTCGGAGATTGTCGTGGTTAAGGACGAGGTTGACGAGAGGGTGGCCCAGCATAAAACCGATGCCTAGGAGGTTCAGGAACAAGTGAGCAACTTGGTAGAGAATATGATATGGCAGTCTCGAAGGGAGGCCCTCGAGGGAGTTCGAGCTTAGGGTTTTGACCTGCTGGCTGAGATCGAGAAAGACAAGGTATCCGAAGTCCAGGCCAGGAAGCTGGCTTATCTTGAGGAGGAGGATTCCAAGGGGTCTGACAATTCGGATGAGCTTGAAGATGGCAGAGGCCCCAAGGGTGATGATTCGGCCCCCGATGAAGACTAGGCCACTTAGGCTTTTTTAGATGTCTTTAGTGTTTTTGTATTTTTCTTGAGCCTGTTTTTGGCCTTTGTAAAGATTTTCATCAGGCAGTTCGACCCTTGTAAAAGAAATTTTTGATTAATATATTCCCTTCAACAGCTTTCAAGTTTTCCCTTTGACTTTTTATTTTTATTTTCAAAGATCTAAGTGCCTTGACACAAAATAGTTTAGTGACTCGGAGAATCCTTTCCTTCAACCATTTCGTTTTAAGTCATCGTGGGGGTTCGATGTGAATGAAGGTTTTCTTTCTCCAAAGTGCTTAGACTTTTTTAAGTCATAGTCTGTCGAGGGTAGCCTTTGGAACTAGTTAAGAAATTTTAAGGCCTTGTTATTTTTTTTACGGGCCTCAGACGTCTCCGAGTCGTGTTTATATGGTCGTAGCCTTTATAGTTCGGGTGTTGTCCCGTGTTAATATCATTATCCCGATTTATCCGGGTTTGCCTAAGATGGCAGTCCCCGAGCAGGGGTGGCCTTAGCCTATAAAATTCGGGGGCTGCCTAATAGGTCTTATACCCTTGAGGTCTAATAGCTTGGACCGTCCGAGTTTATATTCGGACGTCAGTCCCCGAGTGAGAGAGTGATTATTCAAACTCCACTTAAGGTGGCCCTCGGGATCGTTTACTTTAGGGGATCAGTAGCGGGGAATTCCTTAAGAAACGTAAAGGAAAAAGTTTTAAAAGACAAGATGTTTTCAAGGAAGAGACTTCTCTTTATTCTTGTGCATAATAGTGACGTATGTGTACATGCTTTGTGTCAGGGTTCGAGCAGTCTATGTGGGCACGATTCATTTGACCGTTTGGATCTTACATTGAATCCTATCGATTGAGACCCTTCAATCCATAAATCTCTTTCTATGCTAAAGTCGATATCGGAGGGTAATGCCCCCAGCGTTCGAGGTTGATCGAAGAGAGACCTCGAATACTATTTTGACCACCGTCACCGGTTTGCTGCTGGCCTTCGATTCTGTGTTAGCACGATTTACTTGTTGCCTTATTAAAAACCTTAAACAAAAACCCATTTGGGACAAAACCAGTTCAAGGGAAAAAGAGTGCAACGTGTGCTTTCAGACCTAAAATCTCGTACATTTCCTTGTCGGTCGCCTGCAAGAGTTAGTCCGAAGTATAAGTAAAAGGAAATGGTAGGATCATATCTTAGTAGTAATATCATTTTAGATGAGTTCCATTCCAGTTGTTCGGTAGTTTCTCGTCGTTCATTGTTCCGAGCTTTTAGGATCCTTTCTCGGTGATCTCCATAATTTGGTATGGTCCTTCCCAATTTTCCTTCATTCGAATTTCGGGTGCTTAGTGTGACCTTTCTTATTACCAATTCCCTGGTATTGAAGTGTCGAAGGTTGTCCCTTCGATTATAATGTCTTTCGATCCTCTATTTTTAGGTGGCCAACCGGGAAAGGGTGGTCGTGCGCCTTTCATCTAATAGCTCCAGGTTTGTACTCATAGCTTCGTTGTTCGATTCCATTGTCGCATATCAGAATCTGATACTTGTTTCCCTGACCTCAACCAGTATCAAAGCTTCGGCGCCATAAACTAAAGAAAATGGGGTAGTCCTGGTACTAGAATTCGAGGTTGCACGGTATGCCCATAGGACTTCGGGTAATATTTCTTTCCATATTCCTTTAGCATCGGTTAACCTCTTTTTAAGGTGTTAGAGTATGGTCTTGTTGGTAGATTCAACTTGCCCATTACCACTAGGGTGATAAGGAGTCGATAGGATCCTTTTGATCTTGTGATCTTCGAGGAATTTGGTTACTTTGCTTCCAACGAATTATTTCCCATTATCGCATAAGATCTCGACTGGCATTCTGAATCAGCATATGATGTGGTCCCAAATGAAATCGATGGCCTCTTTCTCCCTGACCTTCTCATATGCTTGGGCTTCCACCCACTTAGAAAAATAATCAGTCATAAACAGTATAAATTGAGCCTTACCTGGTGCCCAAGGAAGGAGGCCAACGATGTCCATTCCCCAATTCATGAACGGCCATGGCGATAAAACCGAGTGTATCAGCTCTCCAGGTTGATGGATCATCGGAGCGTGTCTTTGGCATTCATCACATTTTCGAACGAACTCCTTTACGTCTTTTTCTATGTCGATCCAGTAATAACCGGCTCTGATTATTTTTCGATCCAGCGATTCAGCGGTGGAATGATTTCCACAGGTACCTTCATAGATTTTCCTCAAAACATACTCAGATCCCCCAGCCCTAAACATATTGCAAGTGGGCCATCAAATGTTCTTCTGAACAAGGTTATGTCCTCAAACAGGCTAAATTAGGTCGCTTTTGTACGCAGACCCTTAGCTCTTTTAGATACGAGGGCAGTTTACCGGACCTAAGATATTCCACATATTTATTCCTCTAGTTCCAAGTTAGGCTCGTCGAGTTGATCTTGGCATAAGTTGTACGACTTCTTCTGCACCACCATTCTCATAAGTTGTACGACTTCTTCTTAGTTAAACTTGTCTCTTCGACCGACGACCCCAAGTTAGCGAGAGCGTCGGCCTCGCTGTTTTGATCCCAAGGAACGTGTTGCAAAGTCCTCTCTTTGAACCGATGTCATGTCACATGTAATTTGTCCAAGTATCTTTGCATTCGTTCTTCTCTGAACTCGAACATTCTATTGACTTGGTTTACCACGAGGAGGGAGTCGCACTTGGCTTCGATCACCTCTGCCCCCAATCTCTTGGCTAGTTCAAGGCCTGAAATCATGGCCTCATATTCAGCCTCGTTGTTAGTCAATTTCACAGTCTTAATAGATTGTCTGATTATATTACCTGTAGGTGGCTTTAGTACGATTCCAAGTTTGGACCCTTTTGGGTTTGATGCGCCGTCCGTGAATAGGGTCCAGATTCCCTAGGAAGTTCCTAAGTTAACCAATAACTCTCTTTCGACCTCGGGTATTAGGGTCGGTGTAAAGTCGGCCACAAAGTCTGCCAAAATTTGGGACTTAATGGCAGTCTGAGGTCGATACTCAATGTCGTACCCAGTTATTGCGACGGCCCATTTGGCCCAATCGACCCGAGAGTTCGGGCTTATGCATAATGTTCTTCAATGGCTAACTAGTCACGACACATATGGGGTGACATTGGAAGTACGGTTTTAGCTTCCTAGAGGCGCTTACCAAAGCGAGTGCCAGTTTTTCCAGGTGAGGGTACCTAGTTTCGGCCTCACCAAGGTCCTACTAATTTAGTAAATTGGAAATTGCGTACCTTGCTCTTCTCGAACTAGGACTCCACTTACCACTATCTCCGAGACCGCCAAGTACAAGTACAGTTATTCGTCTGTCTTCGGTTTGTGAAGCAAGGGCGGGCTCAACAAATACCTCTTGAGTTCCTCTAGAGCTCGTTGGCATTCCGGGGTCCACGAGAAGTTGTTTTTCTTTTCCAACAGTGCGAAGAATCAGTGGCTCTTGTCAGATGACCTCGAGATAAATCGCCCCAAGGCGGCTATTCGCCTGGTTAACTTTTGCACAGCCTTTACATTGTCCACGAGCGTGATATCTTTGATGGCTTTGATCTTATTGGGATTGATCTCGATTCCCCTATTGGATACCATGAATCCGAGGAACTTACCCGACCCAACTCCAAACGCACATTTGTCTGGGTTCAGCTTCATGTTATACTGCTTCAGTATGCTGAAAATTTCCTGCAAATGTTTTAAACGGTACTTTGCTCGCAGGGACTTAGCTAACATGTCATCAATGTAAACCTCTATTGATTTTCCTATTTTTTCCTCGAACATCCGATTTACTAAACGTTGGTATGTGGCACCAACATTTTTTAATCTAAACGACATTACGTTATAGCAGTATATGCCGTATTTAGTGATGAAGGAAGTTATTT
This sequence comes from Nicotiana paniculata, assembly GCA_005239505.1. Lineage (NCBI taxonomy): Eukaryota > Viridiplantae > Streptophyta > Magnoliopsida > Solanales > Solanaceae > Nicotiana > Nicotiana paniculata. The sequence continues at coordinate 127,695 of ML331899.1, forward strand.
CCTGATCACCCGGGTCCATCCGTATTTGGTTGTACCCAAAATAGGCGTCGAGAAAACTGAGGATCTCATGGACGGCCGTGGCATCGATCATACGGTCGATGTTGGGCAAAGGAAAAGAGTCTTTGGGGCATGTTTTTTTCAAATCTTTGCAGTCTACACACATTCTTAGTTTATTCCCCTTTTTTAGGGACTACCACTATGTTTGCTAACCAATCCGGGTATTTGACCTCCCGAATAGACCCTATTTTAAGAAGTTTAGATACCTCATACTTGGTGAAAGCATTCTTGATCTCGGACTGGGGTCTCCTCTTCTATTTAACCGGATGGAACTTCAGGTCTAGGCTCAGCTTGTGAGTGGTTATCTCTGGTGGGATACCTGTCATATCAAGGTGGGACCAAGCAAAATAATTTTCGTTAGTTATAAGAAATTGAATGAGTTTTTCCCTAAGCTCGAAGATTAGCCCCGTTCCTAGGTATACCTTTCGATTGGGTAAGTTTTCTTGCAATATGACTTGTTCCAGTTCCTCAACTGTTGATTTAGTGGCGCCGAAATCATTGAGGGCTATAAAAGATCTGGGAACCCCATAATTATCATCCTCGAATTCCTCTTGTTTGTCCGAATCTGCCGAAGATGGTATAAGTGATTGCTATTTGGCCCCGTTTTTGACCATCTGGTTTGGGCCCTTCGATGTTGAAACTGTAGATGCCGGTATCACCTCTTCGACCACGAACATTTCCTTTGTAGACGGTTGTTCCCCGTAGACTGTTTTAACTCCGCCAGGTGTTTGGAATTTCAATGCTTGGTGCAGTGTCGAAGGCACCGCCCTCATGTTGTTAATCCATGGACTTCCGAATAGAGCGTTGTACCTCATGTCCCATTCAATCACATAAAATTCGGTCTCCTGGATAGTTCCCGGTGGTGTTCACTAGTAACGTTATTTCACCTTTAGTGGTCTCACACGCCATGTTGAATCCATTTAGAACTCGAACTGCAGGCACGAATTGGTCTTGTAGACCGAGCTGCTCCACGACCATCGAATGATGTTGGTCGAGCTACCTGGATCAATTAACACATGTTCAACCCAAATTTTGTTCACGAGTATAGATATTACTAGTGCAACATTGTGGGGCTGCACGATCCCTTCCGCATCCTCGTCGTTGAAAGATAAAGTTTCTTCCGATACGTTGTCTCGAGTTCATTTTTCCCTAGTGATAGATACTTTGGTGCGTTTCAACATCGTTCCTTGTGTGATATCAACCCCACCGATGATCATGTTGATGACGTGTTGAGGTTCTCTTGTTTTGCCTATTTGTTAGAATCCCTGTTCCTGAAATGATTCTTGGCTCGGTCGCTCAAGAATTCTCGAAGGTGCCCATTGTTGAATAGACGAGCTACTTCATCTCTCAGCTGTCGACAATCTTCCGTTATGTGACCGTGAGTGCCATGATATTTGCACATCTGGTTAGGATCCCTTTGGGTTGGATCAAACTGTAGAGGTCGAGACCATTTGGTATCTTTGATGCCCCCGATGATACAATGGCGGCAACATCGACATTAAATTTGTATTCTGATAACCGTGGTGCGTCTTTAGACCCGATAGACCTGTCGAAACCATTTTTGGTCATAAGTCCCCGGCTACTTTGACCTCGGTCATTTCTCCTTTCGTTTCTTATGGAGTTTCGCCCGGACCCGCTGCTTCTTCGATCTCTGTTATAGGGCTGATACCGATCCTTATTTGGCCTTGGTTCACGATCTCTCTCTCTCTCTCTCTCTCTTGACTCTATCAAAGGTTCTGACTGAATAGACAAACCCCGAAAGGGCCCCTAGTTGATCATCTTTGACTCTGATTTTCGACTGATACTGGTTATGCACGTCGGCCTATGTAACAGCCGGGTATTCTATTAAGTTTTGATCCAGTTGTTGTGAAGCCACCGAGCTTCGAATATTAAGTCCCCGAGTGAAAGGTTGAACAACCCAATCATCAATGACCGTGGCAGATTCATTCATTCCATTTGAAACTGGGACACGAACTCCCTGAGTATCTCGTTATCCTTCTGTTTGACTTTGAAAAGGTATGATTTCGTAGTCTCGACCTTGATGTCACCTGCGTGGGATTTTACGAAAGAATCTACAAGCATATCAAATGAGTCAATTGAATTAGGAGGTAAGTTGTGGTACTATATCATAGCTTCCTTTGACAGGGTTTCCCCAAAAATTTTCAGCAAAACAGACACGATCTCATCGTTGGAGGCCGTTCACTTTGATAGCACATGTGTAAGAGGTTACGTGCTCGTTAGGATCGGTCGTTCCGTTGTACTTGGGTATTTCGGGCATACGAAGCTTCTTGGGGATTGGCTTCAGAGCCGCGCTCGGAGGGGAAGGTTTTTGCATGAACTTCTTGGAATCCAAGCATTTCAATATCGGAGGTTCTCCTGGGATTTGGTCTACCCTGGAATTGTATGTTTCCACCTTTTTGTCTTTAGCCTAGATCTTCTTCTCCCCTGATTCTATCCGTTTTGTCAGCTCCTCGAGCATCTTTATAATCTCAGGGTTAGACCCCGATTCGTGCTCGTTTGATCTTTCTATGACCGGTTCATCCCTGCCGGTGACTTCCCGGGGAGGATCGGGCTCAACCCTGCTCGGTGCATGGCTTTGGTTCTGTCACTGCGCTATCTCCGCATGTTGAGCCTGCAATATTTCGAAGATCACTCGTAAACTGATCCCATCTCCTTCAAAATTTTGCGTGTTTCGAGTTGCCGATCGGGCTCCTACGATATTTTCGGGGTCGGTAGGCAAGTTTGCGTCGATAGCCACACGCGAATTAGCGTCAATCGGATCCGCGATTGGAATTCCAGCGGGATCAGTAGATGGTATCTCGTTACCGGGATTGGTGACCAGACTCATTGTCAACATGCAACAGTGCTGATTGAGAGTTTGACATTTTTGTATTTTAGCCTGGAATCAAAGACACTTCAAATAGCAAGTGTAAAGCAGTGTGTATTATGGAGATTTGTATGAGTCAACCACTATTATCCTTAGCCCCACGGTAGGCGCCAAACTGTTTACCCTCGAAATTGGATAACAATTGAATTTATACGCGATTTTAAGGATATGTGATCAAACTTGATACAAAATGAGAATTTAGATTAATATTGAAAGTAATGATAAAAAAGAGTAAATGCAAACCACACAAGTTGAACAATCTTGGCTTTGAAGGTTGATCACCCTCGAGTAAAAAATGTTGCAATTGGTGTCAGAGTAGAGTAATGAGATAATAATAACAACTAGAAATGGATGCGTGTTACCATGTCTTTTACAAATAATCAGACCCTTTTATATAATAGAGGAGTTCTACTTTAGGTAAAATTTTATATAAGGTAAAAAATCTCATGATTTGCTAATTACTCGATTTCATTGATACGTGCCGAGATTCCCGCCGTAATATCCGACCGGCTACGAATATATCGGCCTTCCGTTATTTTGATTTGATAATGTTTTCTCGAGCTAATTCGGAGTCGGGGCCAGTTCCGGAGTTACGGACTCGATAATCTTGAAGACGCATGCTCTAACCTCGTACCTAGGTTCGACGGAATTCAGGATCGATCTTCAATTCATTATATTTCATATCCGATGTCATGCCAAAGACGAGTTTGATTTCTACCGTATACAATAATGAGAGATTCTCAGAACTGAACCAAACGAATCCTTTGCTCTTTCCGCACGTGATTCCATCTCCCAGCACAGCGAGCTAAAACACACACACGTGCACACAGTCTCAAAAGACAAAAGTACAAAAAGAGGCGGAATTCAAATCTTTCAACTAAATCGGATTCTAAAAGCACAATTCACGTCCGCGTTCCCCCCAGAACTCATACTTCCTTTCACGGCTCTTTTGATTTTTTTCGTGTTTTATCTGTTTTGAGTTCGATTTGGTTTTAATATATACATATGTTTGCGGCTTCACTCTCCTTTTTCTGTTACATTTTATAATTTGGCTATGGACTACGAGCCCTATGATAGCAGCGGTGAGTTTCTTCTTTAAAAAATGTTTGATCTTTTTGTTCTTTGCGTTTTGAAGTCTCAATTAGGGTTTTGAAGTGTGGTTTGGTGTTAGGGTTAGTGGAATTATCATGTGCATTGGTTCTAATATGAACTTCTTGTGGTTATACTTTTGCTGCTTATGCCCACTTTAGAACCTATTTTCTTGGGTGGAATTTAATCTGATTTTCTTGTAAGTATTGATGTGTTTTTAATGAGGTACGGAATTACTTTTAAGTGAAAACAGTTCATTTGTTCATTGAGCAGCGGAATGTGAAAGTAGTTGTCTCTTGAATTTCAGTTTAGATGCGTATGCTACCTTCAAGATTCATTCTTTAAGACTTGTAATTCTGTCTCGGTATTTTAGATGAATTACATGATAAAAATGAATCTTGATGTAGAATTAAAAGCCTTTGGCTCAAAACCAAACAGAAACACTAAGTGGTTTCTTCCTATTTGCCTAACAGAATCTTGTGCTGGTGGATGGGAGCACATATCAGGTGGATTAGTCGAGGCACACACAAACTGATCTGAATAATTAAAAAAGGAATTACAAGAGTCTTTAGGACAATGAATCTTGAGATTCTAATACCATGGAAGAATGAAATCTTAGTTTGGAATCTTTTTTAGGGGTACAGCTGGTGCAGTTTAAGTTTTAATTCAAAGGTCTTTCGTGATAGAAAGTGCTCATTGTTTTCCTAGCACAAGCCGGTTCTTGAGAATTTCTTTTGTTGGTGCTTATGTGAAAAAGTGTCACAACTTGTATCATATAATACATGGTACCAGAACTATGGTTAGTACACTCTAATAGGCAGAACCTGTAAACTTGTTGCAGGAACGGATGATGATCTACCTCCGTCACATCAAAGTAGGATTCCAAGAGGCGGTGGCCGCATTGCTGGAAATGGAAGATCTGCTGTCAGAGGCTCTATACCTCGCGCGAGGATGTATGGTGAAACTGACATGGAGGCCCAAATTCACCAACTTGAGCAAGAAGCATACAGTTCAGTTCTAAGAGCCTTTAAAGCTCAAGCTGATGCCATTACTTGGGTACCATCTTTTATAATATACTTGTGAATCTAATATTCAAAATTTTTTTTATCAGGTTTATAAATGGTTCCTCAATGAATGTATTTTCTTCAGGAGAAGGAAAGTCTCATAACTGAGTTAAGAAAAGAGTTAAGATTGTCCAATGAGGAACATCGAGAACTTCTTGCTAGAGTAAATGCTGACGATGCTGTACGAAGAATAAGGTTAGCTTTGTAGCTAACTCTTGTCCATGCTAACTCTTGGTTTTGTTCTGCATTCTAGAGTTATGTTGACTATTGATTTTAGGGAGTGGAGGAAATCTAGTGGACATGAACCCAGTATGCTTGGTACTGGACCAGCTGTTCATGATCCAATGCCCAGCCCTTCAGTATCAGCTTCAAGGAAGAAACAGACGATAGCCTCATCATTACCATCTCACTCCTTTGCTGGACCATCTCCTACTTTTCATCAACCTGCTGCGACTGCTGCAAACCAGACATCTTCATCCGCTGCTAAAAGAGGCCCTATGATGGGGCCTAAGGGCAAAAAGCATAAATCTGTAAGTCAGAACAAAAAGATATGCAAGCTTACCATCTATTTCTTAAATCATTCTCTGGTATTAAGTATCTTACTGCTATTTCATCATAGGGCCAGATAATGCCTGGTGCTTCTTCAGTGAAAATGCATAATCCTTCCTCTGGTCCATCTGGAAGAGGCCAATTTGGTAACCGGGTTTCTGAAGCTGCTGAAGCTGCATCATCTGATCCATTGATTGGCAGGAAAGTAAGAACTAGATGGCCTGATGACAATAGTTATTATGAAGCGGTCATAACTGATTACAATGCTGCTGAGGTGCACATGATTCTTTGACTGATGTTCATTTATTTATTTATCTATGTATTTATGTATTTATTATTTATTTATTTATTTATTTATTTCTTGTGGTTAGTTGCTGAATCTTGATGCAAATTTGCAGGGTAGACATGCTCTTGTTTATGATAGGGGTACTACAAATGAGATGTGGGAATGGGTCAATCTTGCAGAGGTAACAAGATGCTATATTCTCCTGATGTAAGCATTTTGGTTAATTGCTTATGTCCTAAGTGCTCTTATAGGATTCACACCGGATAAAATAGTCATTTGATTAATTTTCTATTATTTAGGAATAGTTACTTAATTAATTCCCTACTATTTAGGAATAGTCTTTAATTAATTACATACTATTTAGGAATAGTTATATTATTATTTTCCTAATATTTATAACATTAATTATTTCTTTTGGTTTTAGATTCAAGCACATACATTATGAGAACTTTTCGTTGATTACACAGGATGAAAGTTTATGTTCAAGGAGCATTATTAAATTTCTCATTTTAGATTTAGGAGGGTTTTTTTTATTAATAAGATTTTGACTAATTTGTACATACTACGAAAGTATCGCTACTTTTTCAGATTTAGGAGTATTTCAGTTGAATTTTTTTTTTAATTTAATAAAATTGTGAAACACACTAGGAAAGTTTTGGTTTACTTTTTTGGCAAGTAATCTAATATATCCGGTAAAAACGAACTTTGGACTTCTTTTGGGTTTAAGTGTCTTTGTTTGTTAATAATTTTTTACATAATTTATATAGTCAAATACTTCTATAAAAGAAGCTACAGTTCCATCTTTTCATCATCAAAATTGTCTTTGTTCGAGCAACAGTTACAAAATTGTCTTTGCCTTATATAATTTATTATAATTTGAACTATATAAAACACCTATAATCGAATTTAACAATAGTGGAATTCTATATGTACTCTGGTTTGTAATGGATTGTGAAAAGAATACTTCCCTTATAGTTATGTGGCCAATGGTTTTGTTACTCGAGTTCATGCACAATTCAAACTATTGCCCAAGAAGCATCAAAGAAAGGGTGTAACATAGTTCTTATATTGAATTTGTTGGAGAATCAAACTTCTTTAAAAAGAATTTTACGTTAAAACTTTAAATCTTGAAAAGTTACTTTTTCTTGCTGAAACTTGAAATGAATATGTATATAACTTGTGAAACTTAAATAGTTAAATTATAAAATTAAAATTAATTTTAAGTTCCATATTGATTGAGATGATGGTATAATTATGGGATAGATTATCTTCTTTTATTGAATAACTAAATAGGATTAACAATTAATCATTTTAGGAACTTAATTATACTTTTTGAATTTTACCTTATAATTAAAATAATATAATATAAAAAAATTAGTACTGATTGAGATGAGGTACACGCGCAACGCGCGTATCCTAAGACTAGTAAGAGAAAAGCACAGAAAAAGCTATGAAGTCCTTTGAGGTGAAATGTACAATAAGATAAAGTACCAATTTTATTTTTGTAACATCAAATGCAATTATAATTTCTAGTTTCAACATTTAGTGTATACAATGTTGACAATATTAATCCATCGACTTGAATTAAACATCATTAAAATGTAACTTCGACGAGGCCGCAGACAAATAATTTCAATCACAAAGGAAGTTTTCAGTTTGCAATTAACCAATCAGTAAGGAGAGTTAATTTGTGCCATTCAGTTTTTATTTCTTTAGTAACTGAACTAAGAGAGTAAAAAGAGAAGAAAAAGAGAAAGCTTAGAATCAAAGTAGCATGAGGACTTACATATTAGAAGAAGAAAGTGGAAATTGTTAGATGACGAAGAAGTGAATCAAAAGGCCTCTAGGGGTTTTGTTAAAAAACAAAGGTAATACAATGCAAGCGCGAGATTTGTGGTAGGTGCACCTAGATGAGGTCGAATCCTAGCTGGTGGGTGAAGTGTGATATTTAAGTAGAGAGGGGTAGAGTGCCTAGGACAATAGAGTTGTTGTATTGCTACTGCTCGTACTTTGAAGGGTTGGGAAAGGCTAAAATGAAGACCTGGAATTCAATTCCTTCAGTTGTATGGTGGACTATTTTGGAAGGAAAGGAATGCATGGATTTTGAGAGCAAGTTTCAATCTTCAATTATTACTACTCCCTCCGTTTCAATTTATATGATACACTCTCCTTATTAGTCTATTCCAAAAAAAATGACTCATTTCTATAGTTGGAAACAAGTTAACCTTGTACTTTCCATTTTACCTATTTTAGTCTTAGTAGGAAGCTTTTATAGCCACACAAATGTTATGGCCCCACATAGCTTTTGACCGTTATGCTTTAAAGACCACAAGTTTTTTTTTTTTGAGTAGTAAAGACCACAAATTTCATAAGTCTTTTTTTTGAACTCCACGCCGAGTCAAAATGTATCATATAAATTGAAATGGAAGAATTATTAAGTACATATGCATCTTCTTACTGGTTTTTTTGGTATAACATGACTGTTGCAAATGATATATAGGCCATGATAGACTTCTTGAGTTTATTGCACACTCAGCAGTGATGTTGCCCTTTAAATATTTTTGAAGTGCCTTCTGGTTGCTTACTTTTTAATACAATTATCTTTTAACGATTAAAAAAAAATAGTAGAGAAAGGTAGAGGGATGAACTCATTATCCCCGAGTTTTGAAGCTCGTTAAAACAATGGGCCTGGGAACGTGACACCTCCGAACACATGACTGGATATTTGGTTCGTGGATAAGATAACGTGGGCCCCAACATTAGGTAAACCAAGAATGGACCAACGATTAACGAGGATTGGGTAAGACCGTATAGAGAGACAACAACGACCCATTCCTTCGACTAATGTAGGACACTTTACAAAGGTGAAAACAACAGATTTCTTGGTTACCAAAAGAAGGAAAAAAGTTAGACAAAAGTGAATCAAAAGAAACAGATGAATAGGAATAGAAAGGATAAGCATAACAGCACCAACAAAAAGAACGTAGAATCTAGAAGTGCAAAAGAATTTTGAAACTCACCAATTGATCACAGCCACAAGATGGGACATTAGATTTAGAAGGAGCACCAACGGTTGGGAATTGCAGGGTATCTTGCATCTCGTGCAGCAACTTGGGAACTTTCACGGAGCATCATACACCATAGACTGCCGTTTTCGGACACTACAAAAATACCGCATTTTCAATATGATGATACATGCTACAAAATGCTAAATGCATTGTCAGATGATAGACACCATTGGCTTTGGGAAAAGATCTGGAGGTCTAGAGCCCGATGCGAAGCATCTTGCGTCTGCTGGACATTAGCATATGAGGCTGATCTAACTCAACAAAGAAATGTTTCTATGCAACTAATGTTATATGTGTGAGATGGCAACGGAAGATGCTACCACCTGTTCTTACGCTGCGCAGTGGCACGGATTTGGAACTTGTTTTCCGGTAATTCTGGAATCAACTGGAGAATGTGTTGGAAAATTAAACTTCTTTATTGTCGGACAGGTAAAGAAGTGAGAGAGGGGAAGAGAAAGATTTGGGAGACTATCCCATCAATCATATGGTGGGTGATCTGAAAAGAAAGAACCCTCAGATGTTTCGAAGGAGAGAGGGAGAATACATACTAGCTCAAATATAACAGTTTATCTCTCTTAGTTTTCTGGTGCAGAATGTGCAAGATGCAGATAGTTTTTTTTTAGTTTCCTCATTCTTCTTACAGATTAAACTAGGAGGGAACTGAGTTTTTGCATTGGTTCCATGATGGAACTGATGCCCTTGTTAGGTTGGTGTTTTAACTTCTGGCATATCCTCACAGCTACTTTTGTTAATAACATTAAAACTTACCAAAAACTAACCGACAAATTTTCTGTTTATATTAAAATTGGATTTTTTTTTAATTGAACTTACTGAACTTTATATGCATATCAGGATACTTAAAAGTGACCATGTAGATCCATCAGTTGGAGTGTTTCCCCTCCACGTCTTTCTTTTATAGGATATCCCTTTGCACGTGGAGAGATATGGAGAGTCGGAAGTTTACAACGTAGAATATGCAGTAAGATAATCAGATGTCAACTTATAGCCTCAAATCACCTTTTTTTATTCTACTTGTTTTGCTAGATACTGTTACAAGTGCTAGATTTCTAGCTAATAAGGTGTATTCTTCCGGTTGCAATAAAATGAAATGCAATGCACTAAAATTAAATGAAATGAATGAAAATAACTAGTGTCAAGATCTATCGCACAGATAACTCTTTTCCTTTGTTGTTGATCTACCTGATTTTAGTTTTGATCTGTTTTAATCCATGGAGCAATATTGACAACAGTCAAATCTTTCAAATGGTGTAACATTATAATAGTAAATAAAGCATATTGCACCTAAAAAGAAATATTCCATAGTAGGTGTACTTCAGTGTACTCATTGTAATACTGTGTTTCTAATGTTAATTGGTTCTTGAATTTATAGTGATAATGGTATTTTTTGTCTTATGTTTAATCTTGTTAGTGGTTTTATAACAAATAAGATATCCTAATACTCTCTCCGTTTCAGTTTATGTGAACCTATTTCCCTTTCAATTCGTTCCGTACAAATACTATGGCATGTTTTTTTTTGAGAAGGTAACATTTGTGTGTTTTAATATATAACAGTACATAGGTTATACAGAAGTCATATTTACAAGAGAACAAAAGGAAAGACTACTGAACTACAGTCCTAGCAGTATTCTAAAACTTCTAGGATTGATACAGTATCTTCTGGCCACGTCTCTTTACACCAAAAATAAAAAAGAACACAATTCATTTTGATCTTCTGCACTGAATTGCTACTGTCCTCAAAACATCTAGAGTTCCGCTCCTTCAAGATTGTCCACCATATACATGCAGGGACAATCCTCCATCTATCTTTGCTTCCAGCTCCAGCTCTAGCTTCATCTCAACTAGTAAGCACTTCAGTAATCTTAGAGGGCATTGTCCATGAGATACCGCTGAGATTAATGAGTATCTTCCATAGTTGAATTGTAATCCTGCAGTGTAAAAACAGATGGCTAACTGTTTCATCTGTTTCCCTACATAGAAAGCACCTAGAGCATAGTGGGATCCCTCTCTTTATGAGATTATCTTGGGTCAGAACTGCCTCCTTTGCTCGTAACCAAGTGAAACAAGATTCCTTGTAAGGTATCTTGACTTTCCAAATATGCTTCCATGACCAATTAGTAATCTGTAGGTTAGTGTGATTAAGAATCTTGTATGCAACATTCACCTTATAAATGCCTCTGTTGTGGCCCTTCCACCATAGTGAATCCCTTCCATTCTGAAGGCCTTTGAAGACTTCCAGCTGCTTGTACAGCCCAGTCAATCTAGTCAGTTCCCAATCATCCAACATTCTTCTAAGTATGAGATCCCAACCTTGAGGAGTCCACATTTCAGCTATTGTCTTTTGTTGGTGTTGAGCTAAGCCATACATATCAGGAAGAGTTCCATCAAACTTCTAGATCCCAACCAATTATCCTTCCAGAAGGAAATTTTAGTGCCATTTTTTCACTTTGATGTAGGATTGGCTCTTCACTGTAGGCCATAGTGTTCTGATAGATCTCCATAAGCTGACCCATATGTTGTGTTGACTTTCTTTGATACCCAGTTGTTTTCTTCTCCATACTTAGCTTTAATGACTCCATAAGGTTTGAGGTTCTTGAGAGAATCTCCATAACCACTTTATCTTAAGGGCCTTGCTTTGATTCTTCAAATTTCTGATGCCTAGCCCACCTTTATCTTTGCCAATAATGAGAGATTTCCATTTCACTAAGTGAAATCCCCTTTTTTCTTTGTTTCCTTGCCAAAAGAAAGATCATGTTTAAGACCATAAGTTTCCTAAAGTTTTCATTTCTTTCTTAAACTCCGTGCCCAGTTAAATAGGTTCACATAAATTGAAACTGAGGGAGTATCATATTGTTATATACCCTTTTAAAAGTACAAAAGATAAATTGTTTGGACCATACCAAATAGAAACCAATACAATTGAGAGGGTTCAAAAACTTACAGAGTTTGGCTATAAGCAGTAGATTGATCGAAGTGTTAATAACCGACTGAGTCAGACCATTGGCAATCTTAGTAATAGCATACGTAAAGAGTCCTAGTACCCAAGTAGCAAAGGTCTCTTTTTCCTCTCTTTTCTTTTTGATCTTCTAAAATCATATTAAAAGAATCCATTGTTTATTTCCAGATCACTTTATGCCTCATTCTTAGAAGTACATTGCTTCACCCATGAGGTATAAACCTTGCTTTGGATTGCTTCATTTTATCGCTTTAAGCGGTAAATAGATCTGTTTTACTAACACTTGCATGTCTCGTTGGCAAATCTGTTTCCTATTGGTTTATGAGGTTGGTGGTATTGAAAAAAGTTGTTAGCCGTGTTTTTAAAAGCAAAAAGCACAAAGAATAGACAAGGTCAATAAGTCTTGAGGCGGAACACCCATGCTTCTTTGAAGTGAATCTCACACTTACGGAAAATTAAAATTATACCAAACGTATATGAATTTAATACTATAATAATTAAATTGCAATTGGAATAACTAACTTAAGCATCCAGTATACAATGATGCAGATATTAGTCCAAATCTTCAGAGTTGAAATTAAAAAAACTCACCGTTTCTCGTTTGGATCACTGCACACGTCATTATTTGAAGCACACATTTCTCCGAAGCGCATGGTTTCACCTATGCAGCGACAACCCCTCGCTTCACATTGCTTCTCTGAAGCGCATGGTTTTTAACGACACTGGCTTGTGTCCCAAATTGCTCTCAGACTAGGAATGGTCTTATAGTCAATGTACTTAGCTCCTCATTTATCATCATTTACTTAATGCTCTTAATTCTCGCATATGTAACCAGATTTGACTCATTCTTTGTTTATTTTGAAGAGCTTATTCAAGGTTTTAACTTATCTGTCTTCTTTGACAGATCTCTCCAGAGGATATCCAGTGGGAGGGTGAAGATCCTGGAATTTCTCGTCGTGGAAATTACAGTGGATTAGGGCGTTGCATGAATAGACCTGTTGGACGTGATAGTGCTCCAGCTGCAGGTAGAGGTAGGGGTTTGCCTAAAGCTCAATCCAGAAAAGATTTTCCATTATCACAGAATGGCATAGCAAAGAAGAGATATGATGATATTCAGTTACTTCACACTGATACATTGATTAAAGAGGTAACTGCAGTTTGATATCTGCTTGATACAAAAATACTACCTTTCTGCCTTTGTTCATTGACTGGTGAATGTGGTTAGGTGGAGAGGGTCTTTGGTGCTACTCATCCAGACCCTCAGGAGGTTGAGAAGGCAAAGAAGGTATTGAAGGTTAGTGGCACTTATCTTTACGGTGATTGTCCTGCTCACACATTAGTCTCACTAGAAGCCTAACTGCTTATATTATACAGGAGCATGAACAAGCACTTCTGGATGCTATTTCAAGGCTTGGAGAGATATCTGATGGAGATAGTGGTATGAACTGTCAGAATATTTTCTATTTGTTTTTCATTTTAGGCCTCATTGTAATTGCATTTAAACTTTACAGTACGTCTATTATCGAAGTTTAAGTTCATATCAATTGTTTTGGTTCTTTTTTTGTTTGCTTTATATTACGATGTACAATTTGACTAACTAATCATAAACAACCAACAAAACTATTCTTGCATCTTATATTGGCTTCCAGCGAATTGCCTTCGTCATGCTTCAAGCTTGTAAGGACCACACAAAACCCTCTAGCTAGACCAAAAAAAACTGTTAATAGTATAAAACAATGCTATTATACTGCAGTTCCGTCTTCATTGCTTTTCGTTGAGAACATGAAAAATGGCTCTGATTGTGGATTTGTGATCATCCGAAACCGCTACCATGCTAGTCATGGTTACTTCAAGTCCTAGTTTAGATCTTTGATGAGATTCGTTTATTGTCTGAAATAAGGATCTTGATTTTCAGGAAAATTAACTCTGCACTTCAAACTTTTATCAATTAAGTATTCAGCTACTTGTGAACCTTCTGATACTGTTTTATCCAATGTTTGTTAAATTACTCTTTTACCTGCAAATTTCCAATTCAATACTAAACAAGTCCGAACTAATTGAATACTTGTGCCAGAAATTCATCGAAACAGTTTGCCATGTCCATCATTTTCCTCAAGATCCTATTAAATAGAAATAGAGAACAAAATAACTAGGAAGGTTGTTAGACTCCCCTTCTTCTAGAAGGATCATCTACAAAGCTAATATCAATCTCATCAAGATCATTGAATTCATACCAAATCCCATCTATCTAATTACTTTCTCAAGAAATACGAGATATCTAAGTCATATCCTAAAATAACCCATTCTTAATCAAGTAAAATTATAAGTACTCTCCAGAAATTATCAGTTAATGCATCTTGAGATTTCTTCACTGATAATTAAACTGATAATTATCAGTGAATGTTAATGAAGTTCTCTTCTCCTGCACCAAAACCTTAATCATGAGAAACTTTTATTGGTGAATCCAAGTATGTGTGTTGTATGGCTTGTGTTGAACAAGGACTATATGTTGGTTGTGGTGCTTACACTGATCTTATTTTTTGTTACGACTAAAATGTATTGCCTTTTTTTTTTAGATGGTAAAATTATTGCCTTGACCTCACGATCCTTCACCGTCTTCCTTATTGCCTATAAGATGCCGTATATTTTCCCATTTGAATGATGTGGAACAAGTCCATCGCAGGCATAGGAATGGCTTCTGGTTACGATCTTGGTGTAGATAATAGTTACAGTAGGATACAACCTCCGTTTTGTTCCTTTGATGCTTATTTTTTATGCTTGATATTAAGTTGCTTTTGTCATATATCTTACAAGAATCATAAATTAAGTAGAAAATTGTCTTTCCTTGACATGCATGTCATTGGGAAATGCGATTGACAAATCTTTTACCTAATTTCCGTATCCACCTAATTAGATAAATGAAGAAACTTCTCAAGAACAAAATGCTTTTAAATGATTGTTCTCGCTACTGGAAAACCAAAAGTTATTTGTACGACAAAATATCCTTTCATTGAGGAATATAGCTCGATTTTTTACTGTTCAAGAAAAACACATCTGACGCGATGAGTACCATATGACACAACAAACCATGCACTGATGTCAAAGGCAACAAGATAAGAAAAGTGCCAAGATCTGAAATCTTTAGTGTGATGTCAGCTCAAGACAAGCCCATTGAAAATTAGGTGCATGCCTTAGGTCTTGGTGCTGTATTGAAGTTCGCCAAACAAGCCCATGGGAAATTAGGTGCGCATGCACGCCTTAGGTCTTGGTGCTGTATTGAAGTTCTGCCAAAGCAAGATGAAGTCCAACATGCATTGTGTTACATAGTTATGTGTAAATAGTACTAGTCCCATATGTAGTAGGAGTAAAATATGTCCTAGTCCCATATGTAGTAGAAGTAGAATATGTCCTAGTCCCATATGTAGTAGGAGTAGAATATGTATTATATATAGAGCTCATCGTATCATTGTTAAAAAATAGATTTTTCTCCCATGCATTCTCACATGGTATCAGAGCTTTAGTGAGAAATCATTCCAGCGACATCCGGGAAGAAAGATCTCATCGCCGTGCAATTTCCGGCAGCTTCGTCTTGTTCCCAGGATTATCACTGCTACAATGGTACTGTACATATACCCGTACCACCATCAGATTCAAAAATCTTTGTGCGACCAAACCCTAGAAATCCCAGTCCCATCGGAACAAAAAAGTCAGTCACTGTGCGTCTTTTCAATTGACGACTCAAGATTGATTTGCGCTATCTCCTCATCGGTAAGTGTTGTGCGAAAACCAACACTACCATCTTGTTTGGAGAAGTCAAGTGACAAAACCCCAATCAATCGC
This sequence comes from Nicotiana paniculata, assembly GCA_005239505.1. Taxonomy (NCBI): domain Eukaryota; kingdom Viridiplantae; phylum Streptophyta; class Magnoliopsida; order Solanales; family Solanaceae; genus Nicotiana; species Nicotiana paniculata. Next base: position 143,509 of record ML331899.1, read on the forward strand.
TCCCGCAGAAAGTCCCTCACGCACCTCCACGCGTCGCCAGAACTAAGGTACCGACGAGCTACAGTAACTTTTCCGGCACGTGTGAGTCATTTCGGTCACTTTTTGATAGAACTTCTTCGGGACAACTTACTCATCCAGTGATTCCAAGCCTACCCATATAAATTATATCAAATTCTGACAACTTTTATTTATTTACGGCGTGAACAATGCCCTTTTTCCGGCATGAACAGTGATTTCCGGCGTGAATAGTAGTTTTCAGAAAGTTACTGTGTTTTTGGTGGTGTTTTAGAACTTATTTTATAGTATGGAATTCGGCTTAGTCTCACTATTTTCAAATTATTCCGGCGGCCTTTTGACCAACTTCTATTTATCAGCAACCACCTGGTTTTGTTGCTCAAGGGGAGTTTATGGTCTTGAATGTCGAATGATCAGCTTGCAGATATTTTCACTAAGTCCCTCATTGGTCTTCGTATTAGTTACATATGTAACAAGCTCGGTACATATGATTTGCATGTACCGGCTTGAGGAGGAGTGATAGATAGTTATGTGTAAATAATCCTAGTCCCATATGTAGTATGAGTAGAATATGTCCTAGTCCTATATGTAGTAGAAGCAGAATATGTCCCAGTCCCATATGTAGTTGGAGTAGAAAATGTATTATATATAGAGCTCATCGTATCATTATTAATAGTAGATTTTTCTCCCGTGCATTCTCACACGTTGCATATAGTTTTAAGGCTTAAATGGGCCTCAAGCAAGCCTTTAGTAACATTGTACTTTTGAAATTACGTGATTTAAAAGGATAAATAAAAATGTGAGAAAGGTGAAGTTACATTCTGAACTATAAGATGATATCCTCCCTTTGAAATCTGTTAGATAGTTATGTGTAAATAGTCCTAGTCCCATATGTCGTAGGAGTAGAATATGTCTAGTCCCATGTGTAGTAGGAGTAAAATATTTCCTAGTCCCATGTGTAGGAGTAGAAGATGTATTATATATAGGGCTTGTTGTATCATTGTTAAATAAAATAGCTTTTTCTTCCGTGCAATCTCACATGGTATCAGAGCTTCAGTGAGAAAGTTATCGTTGTGCGTCATTCCAACGACATCAGGGAAGAAAGATCTCATCGCTGTACAATTTTCTGGCAACTTCCTCTTGTTCCCAGGGTTCATCTTCATCACTGCTACAGTGGTACTGTGCATATACTAGTACCACCATCATATCCGAAATCCTTGTACGACCAGTGATTAAAAAAGTGCTTGCTTTAAGCGAGAAGCGAGGCGAAGCGTGAAGGGCAACGCTTCAGGGTGGTGAAGCGACTCAGGTTCAAAAAAGCGACCGCTTGTAAAAAGTGAGAAGCGGTGAAGCGGGCTGAAGCGTTAGAAGCGTCCGCTTCTCTGTTTTAAAATACCTAAGCCCTATTTTATTAAAAATGAGGTTTTTGGATTAAACACTAGTCTGGACTTCTTCAACAACAGCGACTAGGGTTATTCAACATCCAACAACAGTGATTTCTTCTTCTCTTCTTCATCTATTTCTGATTTCTGAAAGAATCTCAAAGTATCAACTAGGGTTCTTCTTCTTCTTCTTCAACAGTACAACTACTACTTCTTCTTCTGATTTTCAACAGATATGTTCTGCACTTTTGATTTTCATTCTTCTTCTTCTTTTTCTTTCTAACGTCCAAAAAGCAGCAAAATGTTGGCGAATTTTTTTTTTACCTTCGGTTCTTCCTCAGAAAATTTCTGCCCAATTTTTTCAGTTTTTAACAGAGAATTCCTCTATCAATATTTGTTTGATAGTACATTTCCATCATGATAGTCCATATTGCTTTTAAAAAACATTTGATAGAGAATTCCTCTATGCAGTATTTATTTTAATTTTATATTTAAATTTCGCTTCACTTCAAAAAAGCAAGTGCTTCGCTTCTCGCTTCTCGTGAAATGGGGGTTGTCGCTTTTCCTAGCTTCACGCTCTTCACAACACTGTGTGCGATCAAACCCCAGAAATTCCAATCCAATCTGAAAAGTGAGTCACCATGCATCTTTCTGGTTGATGACTCAAGATTGATTTGTATTATCTCCTCATTGGTACGTGTTATGCGAAAACTAGCATTACCATCTTGTTAGAAAAAGTTAGGTGACAAAACCCCAGTCTATCGCTCCGGCAGAAAGTCACGCACCTCCACGCGCCGCCAGAACTAGGGTTCCGGCGAGCGACAGTAACTTTTCCAATGCATGTGAGCCATTCCAGCCACTTTTTGACAAAAACTCTTCAGAGACAACTTACTCGTCCAGTGATTCCGAGCCTACCCATATAAATTACATCAAATTCTGACAATTTTATTTTTTCCGGCGTGAGCAGTGATTTTCCGGCGTGAAGTAATTTCTAGAAAAGTTTTCTGTTTTCCGGTGGTGTTTTAGAACCTATTTTATAGTGTAGAATTCGACTTAGTCTCACTATTTTCAAATTTTTCCGGTAACTTTTCAGCCAACTTCTGTTTATCAGCTTGTTTTGTTGCTCGGGGGAGTCTAGTGGACATATGGCCTTGTCAGTGTTGTGAAAAGCGCTCGCTTCAGCGCTTAAAGCGTGAGCGAAGCGAGAACTTGGTCGCTTCTATGTTGTGAAGTGTAGCAGGTGTTATAAAACGTTCGCTTCTGCCAAAAATGCGAGAAGCGACAGAAGCGAACGCTTCGATATATTAAGTCTGCCAACGATTAAAAATTAAAAAAAAGCTTTCTTTTTTCAAAACATATCGAGCAACATAGAAAAACAGGCGATTAGGGTTCCCATTTTCTGCACTTTTCAAATTCAAGTTCATCAAGTTCAAGCCCAAGTATGTGATTTCTTCTTCCTTCTTTTTCTTTTTTTTCACTGTTTCAGTCTCAAAATAGCAGCATTTTCGCTGCCAAATTTTTTTCCCCTCCAGTTCTTTTTTTCATTCTCTTCTTTTTCTTTCATTGTTTCTGTCTTAAATTCCAGCGAAATGCTGCCCAATTTTTTTCGTTTCAGTTGCTGCCATTTTTTTGCTTATATTTACCTAAGTTGTCTATGTAGTATTTATTTTAATATTTTTTTTAAATTCCGCTTCACTTCAAAAAAGCAAGCGCTTCGCTTTAAGCGAAAAGGGGCTTGTCGCTTTTCCTCGCTTCACGCTCTTCACAACACTGGACCTTGTATATCGAATGATCAGCTTGCGGATATTTTCACCTAGTCCCTCACTGGTACTTATGTAACAAGCTCGGTACATATGATTTGTATGCACCGACTTGAGGGGGAGTATTAGATAGTTATGTGTAAATAGTTCTAGTCCCATATGTAGTAGGAGTAGAATATGTCCTAGTCCCATGTGTAGTAGGAGTAAAATATGTCCTAGTCTCGGGTGTAGTAGGAGTAAGATATGTCCTAGTCCCATGTGTAGTAGGAGTAGAATATTTCTTAATCCCATGAGTAGTAGGAGTAGAAGATGTATTATATATATGGCTCATTAAATCCTTGTTAATAAATAGATTTTTCTCCCGTGCATTATCACAAAATCGATAAGCATAAGTGATATTACCCTGGAAATAAAAGCAAAATATTGACCTGCTAAAATCAAAGTGGATGCTGTGGTCATCTGGGTAAATAGAAATTATATGAAACTAAATTAGGATCTGAACATCATGGATTTTGCGGTAACAGGTGACTCAAAGTCTTAGTAGAAAAATATGCTATCATAGTTGATACTAGTTTATTTTGAGGAAGGTCCATGACTGTTCAGTTAGATCCTCGGTGGGGCATCAAATGATAAGAAGGATGATGATGATGCGAAGAAGAGAATCTAGGATCATCGAGAATGCCCCAGATTCAAACTGATAGAGGTTTCAATGCAGTGCCCAGGGATGTGTTGTCTAACTGCTACTTTTGCTAGTGCACTGTGTTGACGCAAGGAGAGTGTAGGACTAGCAGCGCAACTGGTAGCTTGAAAGAAATTCAAACTGATAGAGGTTTCAATGCAGTGCCCAGGGATGTGTTGTCTAACTGCTACTTTTGCTAGTGCACTGTGTTGAGGCAAGGAGAGTGTAGGACTAGCAGCGCAACTGGTAAGCTTGAAAGAACAGATGAATAGGGCCCATATTGAGTTTGCTTCAATTGCTTGATTTGGAGCATCCTTTTCAAGTGGGTTAATATTCAACTGTGTTTTTGGTGAAATTGGAATTGTGGAGATTTAGGGTATTTCTGGGGAACGTTAGAATAGAATACCAGGGAACACTTACTGACCTATCCCTTAGTTACCTTTATGCTTTCTGCTTATGCTATTTTGGAAACACGACCATAAATATCCATCCTTCTATGGGCTTTCTGTTTAAGAAAACAAACACCCCAAAAATAATGGTAGTGTTTAACCTAATTTGTTTTAATATGCTAAGCCATTGAATTTGTACTTCTGGCCACAAACAATCGAATTTAACCAATTTTACCTAATCCTTCGATGATATAAATGTAATCAAAATAGAGTATAAAGGACTGTACATTAGATAATTGCGCTAAAATAACAATAAAGAGAGTTCAGTTGATGATTGATTGATGACCAAGATGAACACAACAATTTTGCCAGAGTTTAGGTATATAATATTGAGTGAGTCACAATGTGTTACAATGTTGGGGAGTGGGAATATTTATTACGTAGCCTAATGGTAACCGTTTCCTAGAATCCCTCCTACACGTTAAACAATTCCTTGCCTCACCCTGAGATGAGAGGGAAGGTCGATTTGACTCGAATCATTGACCTAATCTTGAATCTTACTCCGGTTAATGGTGCGATGGGGAAGTCTTTCTGTTTTCGTCAATGCTGGCCCAGTCGAGGCTCGTCCATGCCCAATCTCGGTAGACTTTACAAGCAGTAAAGGTGAATCCCATTCGTTACGCTAGCTGAATTGTAATTGCAGGACATGATTAATGTAGGATCCCGAATATCTTGGAGTCTGTTGGTTCGGGGTAGGTACTTGCCCAGACACCTGTGATCATCGGGACAGGTTATTCCGGAACGGTCTTGTCCGGGTAGGTACGGAACACTAGTTGTCAGTTAATCTAATTATCAATGTGAATTTGGGCGTCATTTGCTTGAAAAAAGAAGAAGAAAAGGGCAGCCCGGTGCACTAAGGTCCCGCTATGCGCGGGGTCTGGAGAATGGCTGGACCACAAGGGTCTATTGTACACAGTTTAAAAATAAATGGACATTCAGAAATTATATAGAAGTAAAGTTAGTCGCAATATTTTGTATTGAATAATATTTAAAAGATGTTTGAAAATAGTTGTTAAAAAAGTAGTTGATTTCCTAAATAGTAATTCTACCGTTCTCTTGCGACAGGAAATATTATTCCTCAAGATATATTCTAAATATTATTCCTCAAGATATAAAACCGAGCTGCTGTCTCCTCCGCCTCCAATATCATGTGCAGTTCAATGCATTCATTTCGCTTCAATCAATTTCACACACTGGTTGTGGTGTGTATATCTAAAATACCACCATCTTAGTGGACTTTTGTCTATTACTGGCCATTTCTTTGGTCAGCCAACCCTTCCTCTGGTGGAAGGATCAGCACATTATGTACATTTTAAGGTTAAATAAGTAAGAAGTTTCTCAGGTTGTAACAGGGTTAATGATCGGGACGGATGGATGGAGAAGTCAAAGCAGAAATATTATGAGGCAGAGCAACTGGATGTGTCTGTACCACATAGAAAGTTAAAATGCATAGATGATTGGTCTTGCTCTGTTGCATGTTGTTGTCAGTAGCTTTACTCGAGGAAGCATTAAAGCATGTTCCTGTTGTCTTTCTAGGACTTACACTCCTAAATATCTCCCCATGTGTTTGCATAAAGGTAAAATTATGAATGACAATAATGAACTGGAACTATATGGTTTTCCAAATCCTCAAAATTTTGCTACTCTAGCATCTGGTGTCATAGTTGTTGAGCCTAACGTCGCTGTCTGTTGCATGCATGGTTTCTATGAAAAGGCACTGCTTTTGACTTTCTGTTGGTTCACATTTTCCTTTCTTTTTGATCAAAACATTTGTTAATACTGTTGCAGATGAACGGCATTTCATGCATGGGCAAGCGATGGATCAGGAATGATAGACAGACATATCGTAAATGATAATTAGCTGCGAAGAAGTGCTCTCACTTAACTAACAGCCAAATGGGCGGGGCGTAAATATTTTGTTGATGGTCATCACTACGTTAAAACACCAGATTAATATTAGCCTGTTGTATAATGCCTACTTCAGAAAATGTATGCTAACGTTAAATTACTCTAGTTTAGATTCTTAGCATAGGCGAGTCTGTAGCTGGGTGATTGTTTCCTGTAGTTGCAGGTTCTTGCCCTTGTAAAATTATCACATTAGCAATTAGCATGTGATCATGTAAATAGTTTTATTAACAACATTATGGCATCCTTGTTTTGTGCTCATTGGAATCATGACAAACAACTCAGTTGAAGCTCCAGAACTGCCACTTCCCACAATTCTTCTCTCTGCAACTGCATTGAAAATGAGGCAACTGATCACTATTTTTCCCTACAGTTTTTACGTTGTTTGTGTTGTTAGCGTTTGAAAGGTGTTGAGATTTGAGAAGGTAGTGGGAAGGGGTTAATGTCTTTTCAGATTGTTTTATCCAATGATATATATCCTATCCAATGTATATAGGATAGGATAGGTTAGCACTCTCCCCACTTTTGACTTGTCAAATTTAACCCTCTAAGCACATTGCCAACACATTAAATATAAGGATATTTTTGTCTTTCTACCGAATCCTTCTTCTCACTCTACATTGTACTTGCAAACCCCATCCATTTGTTGCTGCTTAAAAAAAAAATATCTTTTATTGTGGTGAAAGACCTGAAATTGTTGAGCATTTTTTGGTTGTGGACTTTAGGTTTTAAGCTGTTGCTCATTTATTTACAATTGAAAAAACAAAAAAGGGTGAAAAATACCCCTTTAGTATGCAAAAAAGATTATTTATACCTTCGTTATGCTATCGGCCCATCATAGCCTCCCACGTTACAGAACTGGTACAAAAATACCCATATGCTATTATCATGGCCAACATCATTCCACATAGTCTGAAATTTTGTTGAGGTGGACATTATGTGACATGCCACCACACTGCTTACCCCATTTTACCCTCTTCCCCAATATTTTTCTCCAACACCACCTGAATATCCTTGTTCTATATAGTTCCCTCGCCTTCCTCGCAAATCTATTTATTTTACAACCATCAAGACTCAAATATTTTAACTACTCCCTTCGTTTCAATTTATGTGAACCTGTTTGACTGCGCACGGAGTTTAAGAAAAAATAAAGAGTTTTGGAATTTGTGGTCCTAAACAAGTCAAAAAGAGCCCCAGAGTATTTATGTGGTTATAAAAACTTCTCATTAAGGATAAAATTGTAAGTTTAAACTAAATTGTTTTCAAATTTAGAAATGGGTTATTCTTTTTGGAACGGACCAAAAAGAAAATAAGTTCACATAAACTAGAACGGAGGGAGTACTTCCTAGTCCTTCTCCACAACGCAACATCCTGTATAGATATACTTAATTTTTTTGAGGCCATTATGTTTGTTTTTTATTGTATAGATATACATGTAAAGTACTATGTGTTCCTTATACTACTGTTGCAGAATAATAAATGCAGAATTTAAAGAACATAAGGATTTTTACGTGGAAAACACCCGGCTCAAAAGGTGAAAAAATAACGACCTACTACCTAGTAGGATTTTCTCCAAACACTTCACTACAACTCTGAGCCAACAACAAAGTTTACAAACTCTTGCAAACCTAAGGATTAACTCTAACCATCAACACGCCACAAGTTGTTGCGACTACTTAAAGTTAACTCTAACTTGAAAGATACAGCATAGATACCTAGTACAATTTGCTTCTAAGAAAGCTGAAAGGTACAACTCAAAACACCTACTACACTTAGAACTAGAAATAAAGAAAGACACATAAAGATCTTTATGGAGTTGGTTCTTCAGTATGGTTCGTGTAGCTTCAGGATCGCACTCTTAAATCTCACAGGAATTGCTCACAAAATGCCTTGCTATTTTGCTCTCAATTCGTGCTTAGCTTCAGTATGTGTGCATCACTTGTAAAATAGAACAACACTGATATTTATAGAGTTAGTAAATAAATATTAACTAGAGATCTAATGTTTTACTCTTCCTTGGTGAAAGAGTTCTAGTCAACTTCAACTTCTAACTCTTCCCTTATCTTGGACAGAGTTCTCTTCAAGTAAGGAGTCCTGCTCCTTATCAAATATGCAACCTTTTCGTTCAGGCATTATCAGAAATAATCACTTATACTTATCCCTTTCACGTGCACGCATTTTTCTTGGTTATGTCCGTCACTTGTGTACACTGTCCATGGACCTAGTTCATCCATGTGTTCCTATGTCAATCATCAAAACCAAAAGCACTCAGGTCAACAAATTCCCCCCTTTTTGATGATGACAAACTCAGTGCTTTTCATAAGCATGGAACCTGTTTCAACTCAGCTCAACATCAACACAATGTTAGAACACTTTTCGTTTAAAGTCACAAATAATCAAGGACCATGTTCATTAGGTTATAAAAATCACAATCCAAAGCAAAAACACACCTTATCTTCCCCCTTTTGGCATCATCGAAAAGTTGCATAATTAAGTTAAGTAACCAGATTATAGCAGATATCACTCATGACCACTGGGGATACTTCAAATGCAATCATGGATTCAATTTTCTCTTTATCAATCTAAAGATATTCGCCATCTAAGAAATATCAACTAACAATTAGAGCAAATGCAGTGAATTTCATTGATTGGTAAGATCCTACCACAAAGCATAAGAAGAAATAAAAATATAGAACCATGAGAAAAAAAATAGAAATCCCATTTGGGTCACTAGTTACAACTGGGCTAGGGATGATTTAAGATAGGGAAGGACCAGGTTCTTTGTTCTGGCTTGAAGCAGTTTCAACATATCTTAAAGAATACCACCATTTTTCTCCTTTAACTTTGCAAGCTCACACTTGAAATAGTCTCTCTCAGCCTCTACTTCAGCCAACCTAGTCTTCAATTGTTCAATCTCAACATCCTTAACTATTTTCTTCCACTATTCGAGCATTTTTGCTCCTTTTGATAGACGTGGTTGTTTTACTCACAACTGAACCCTCTGCCACAACCTTTGTTTCTTGAGAAATCTTTCTCTTTTTGGCACTAGGTATGGTTACTTTCACATCTTTATCTTCATCCTCATGAACCAGGTTCATCTCCTCAATTTGGACTACTCTACTTGGATTACTAGGTTTTTTTCTTTCGAAACGACTTTCTTGTCACTCTCAGCGAAGGCCTTTTTACATTGGCCTTACTCTGCTTCTTCTTCTTTTGATTGTAACTATCTGACACCTTTTTGCAACAGATTGGGACTCTTGTCTATTTTAGTAAGATAGGGAATTGGTTCATGTAACCGTTTCCTTAACCTAACCAACCCATCTGCTGCAATTCTATCACCAGAACCATCACCTATCTCATGTGATTCTATCCTCATACTTTCATTCATATTCTCTTCATTATCACTAATTTCTTTACTCCATACCACCATTGCACATGTCTCATCATGTAATCCATAAACAATGGGTGAATCAAATTCAGCCACTTGTTTTTTCACCCTTCCCCTCGCATCAGCCTCAACACCCTCTCTCTCCTTTTAATTTTACTTTTCATTTTTACCACTAATTTCTTCAGTAACAACATTTCCCTTTTAAATACCAGCCTCGCACCGAACTAGAAAAACACATTCGCAAGATTTTTTACAATTGCAGAACCAAACTTAGAGGTGAGAAACGTAGAGGTTACCTATTCAGTTTCAGAAGAAACTGGTTCTTCACCCTCAGTCGCAGACCAGATCATCAGAATTCTATGGTTCTTCTGCTTAACTGGCTTGTAGCATCTCATACAATTTCTTAGCTTGTTCTCTACTGGCCACTGTGTTGCATGCAATCATTTTGATATGCTTTTTCTTGGGAGATTGGGTGGTTAAAAGTGTGGGTGAAGGTTCTTTGGGTGGTGAGGAAGGATTTTAAGAGTTTTTGGTATTCTCATGGGTGTTTAGCATTTGATCAGTTCAGAAACTTGAGAGAAATAGAGAGAGTTTTGAGGTTTTGGAGATTTTGAAATTTCAAAAAAATTTGAGATAAGACGGTAAGGTTAGATCAATTTGAAGATGAAAAGTTTGAGTCTGTAACGACAACTTTTTGGTGGTTAGAAGTCTTTTCATCTTGGGAGTTTCCGTTTGAAGATGCGTCAGAATCTTCCCCAAATATTTTGGCAATTATGGTGCATGGACTCTTGGTGAAACTAGTTCATTTGTAGCTAATTGGTTCAAAAGTAGTTTGGGATAAAGTGAGACTCTTTTCAGTCATGATCCATACGCAGTTATTTTAAATTATGCAGAGTGTATAATACATACCTTATAAGCTCGATGAACTAGGTTCTTCACTGAAAGTTCTCTTGTGTAAGACTGATTTTTTTCTAAGAAAATAAGGATAATATCATTAGACACCAGTGAGGCATTTTAGCACATGGCACAAGAGTATACTAATAAAAGTATGAGACTAAGCAATATCTAATCTGATTATGTACAAAATTCACAAATTATCTAACCAATCATTGAGTTAGAACTGGTTCCTCTTAGGTGATCTTAATCATCCCTAATTCTAACTTGTTCTTTTCAAAGTGATCTCTACTCAAAGCTTTTGTGAAGATGTCAACTATTTGCTTATCAGTAGCACAAAACCACAATGATCAAACCCTTTTCAAAGTTATCCCCTCAGAATATGATGCCTAACATCTATGTGCTTAGTTCATTTGTGATGGACCGGGTTCTTGGTCATACTGATTACACTAGTGTTATCACAGATGATGGGAATACAACCTACATCAATTCCAAAGTCCATTAATTGTTGTTTGATCCATAAAAATTGAGCACAACATGAAGCAACAATAACATACTCAGCTTTAGCAGTAGATAAGGCCACATAATTTTGCATTTTGGTAACCCAAGACACAAGACATGAACCAAGAAAGTGTGCCATACTTGAGGTGCTCTTTCTGTCTACAAGAAAAACTGCATAATCAACATATCCCACTAAGTTGAAATTACTACATTTTGGATACCATAGGCAGAGATCAGTGGTGCCTTTTAGGTATCTCAAGATCCTTGATAGCAGTCAAGTGAGACTTCTTTGGATTTGCCTAAAATTTAGCATAAAGGCCTGCACTAAAAACAATGTCAGGTCTACTAGCCGTCAGATACAACAAAGACCCAATCATGCCCCTATACATCTTCTGATCAGCAGATGAACCAAGTTCATCCATATCCAATTGTGGATGTTGCTATAGGAGTTTCAATTTCTTTGGATGTTCCTTCCCTGTTTTGTTGTTGAGGAATATGTTCATTGACAGGTTCCCTCAAGGTTTGAGGATCAGTTCCTCTCAAGTCAGTTCCCCCTGTCAGGTTGCCCTGGGTAGAAGGACATGTTCCATCACATGTTCCTTCCTCTAGTGCAGCTTCAGACTGGGTTGTGATTTCATTTTAGTCTCTAGCCAGCCCAATTGTTTCATCATCATGTTTCTGTCTCTCAGAAAGAATGTTAGTTTCATCAAAAACTACATGCATACTTTTTTGTACACACATAGTTCGATTGTTATAAATATTATACGCTTTACTATGTGAAGAATATCCCAAGAATACTCCCTCATCACTTCTGGGATCAAACTTACCTAGGGAGTCCTTTCCATTATTGTACGCAAAGAACTTGCATCCAAATGTCCTATGGTGGGATATTTGACTTTATCCCTTTAAGTAACTCATAGGGAGTCTTCTCAACAAGAGGTCTAGTCATGCACCTATTTATGATGTAACATGCAGTATTTACAGCTTCTGCCCAGAAGCTATGGGGCAGTTTACTAGAAAGAAGCATAGTCCTAGACATATCTTCAAGTGTCCTATTTTTTCTTTCAACTACTCCATTTTGTTATGGAGTTCTAGGAGCAGAAATATTATGATCTATCCCATGCTCATCACAAAATTCAGCAAATTTAGCATTTTCAAATCCAGTGCCATGATCAGACCTAATTGATGCAAGTTGATTACCTAGTTCTTTTTGAGTTTTTCTAAAAAAGAAGTGAACATGTAAAATGCTTCATCTTTAGATGACAAAAATACTGTCCAAGTAAACCTAGAGTAATCATCAACAAGCATCATCACATATCTTTTACCACCTCTGCTTAATGTTCTCATTGGACCACAGAGATCCATATGGACCAGTTTCATCGTTCTGGTGGTACTTACCACTTTCTTGCATTTAAAATAGGATCTTACCTGCTTCCCCCTTGCACAAGCCTTACAAACTTTGTCTTCCTTGAACTTGATGTTAGGCAGTCCTATCACCAAGTCCTTGGAGACTAATTTTTTGAGTTGATTGCTTGTCCAAGTCTCTTGTGCAAAAGGAGGGGATCATTGTCCAACACACTTAAGTAAGTGAGTTCATTTTCTGAAAGTGTGGATAGATCTGCAATATATATTGTTCACTCTTTTTCCCTGCAAAACAATCTTGTCAGTGGTAAGATTAATCACAAAACATTTTGTATAGGTGAATGCTACCAAGTTACCTCTATCACATAGTTGTGATACAGTGATTAGACTATATTTTAGGCCATCTATCAAGTAGACATTCTCAATAGAGTGAGAATCATTCTTACCTACCTTAACAACCCCAATGATCTCACCTTTCTTCCCATTTACAAAGGAGACATTACCTCCTTTGAGGTCCTCAAGTGAAAGGAACCGGTTCTTGCTTCCTGTCATGTGCTTTGAGCAGCCACTATCCATGTACCATATTTGGCTGCTCCCCTTCACTTGGACCTGCAAAAGGAAATCAGGGGTTAGTCTTAGGAACCCAAACTAGTTTGGGTCCCTTTCTATAGGAAAAAGGACGAATTAAATTCTTTTTAGCCCAACTTGGTAGCCTATTCTTTCCTTGAAAAAATTCTTTGTTCTTTTGGTTTGCCTTTTCTTTTGTATTACATTCACTTTTATAGTGACCTGTTTTACCACAGTGAGTACAAATCTTATTCTCAGGAAGTGTAAGTTACTTGTTTTTGGGATCCCATTTAGGTGGCAGATTCCCAAAGCCAATTCCTCTTCTATTGCTACTATGATGTTCCTGTAGCCATGAAAGAGCATCGGAGGACCTGTTCCATTTACAAGTTCTGTCTAGTTCATGCTTGACCTTTCCTAGATCCTCCTTCAAAATTCTTACCTGCTCATCCTTCTTATACAACTCATTTTTCAGTTTTCCTACATTTTCTTCTAGAGTGAGTTGTATGCAATCAACTGCCTTCTTACTTGTTCCTAATTTCAGTTTTAGATTTTCAGATCTAAGTTCTAGGACATTTGATTCAAATGCATGAACCTGGTTCTTTAGTGCATTATTTTCACTTATAGATCACTAATCCTAAGTTCCAAGTTTTTACACTTTGCTTTCAAAATCACACATTTCTTAGACAACTGTTCCTTTTCATTGGTTATATCCTTAGATTCATCAATGAAATCTAGAAGTAACTCAGATAGCCTTTCTTTAGACAAAAAATTAATCTTTTCTTTGAGATAAATAATACTTACCTCAGATTCCTCATCAGATTCTCTAATGGCCATAAGTGCTTGTTCATCTCCATCTTCATCATCTGAGCCTTCATCTGAGCTTTCTCCCCAAGCAGTAATCATAGCCTTTGTTGATCATTTGTTCTTCTTGGGTGGAACCTGTTCCTTTTTCTTGTTTCTTAGTTCAACTATTTCCTTCTTTCATTTAGTTTCCCATTGAGGGCAGTTTTTGATGTGGTGATCAGTCTTCCCACACTTGTAGCAGCCCTTGTTGGTCTGTTTTTCAGGAACCCTTGGTTTGATGTAACTTCCACTTCTTGAAGGACCCTTTCCTCTCATTAGGTACTTCTTGAAGTCCTTTGTGATCATAGCCATTTCATCTTCTTCTATATCAGATCCTTCAGTAATTCTGAGTGCCAAGCTCCTTTCCTTCTTGGGTACATCCATCTTCATGGTTTGCCTTTTGTTGTAGTTCTTCTTGTCATGACCCTTTTCCTTCTTTCATATTTCTCCTTTTTCCACTCGACTTTCCACATAGGACAGTTCTTGATCATGTGGTTCTTTTTACCATATTTGAAGCATCAATCAATCATCTTCAAGTGATCTCTTCTCCTCTGCTTCCACAAAGAATAATAGTGATCATTGAATAGTGGTGGCCTAGTGGTGGATTGATCTTTATAGTTTTCAAGTAGTGCACTCATCTTGATCTTTTCCTAAGGTGTTAGCCTCTTCAAGGATAACCCTATCTGATACCAATTGATGTTTTATACTTCAATACCACATAGGGGGGGGGGGTGATTTGTGTGGTGTCCAATTTTTCGTGTGCATAGATTATAGAAGGACCTGGTTCTTCTATGTGTTCCTTATACTACTGTTGCAGAATAATAAATGTAGAATTTAAAGAACACAAGGATTTTTACGTGGAAAACATCCGGCTCAAAAGGTGAAAAAACCACGACCTACTACCTAGTAGGATTTTCTCCAAACACTTCACTACAACTCTGAGCCAACAACAAAGTTTACAAACTCTTGCAAACCTAAGGATTAACTCTAAACCTTATAGCAACACGCCACAAGCTGTTGCGACTACTTAAAGTTAACTCTAACTTGAAAGATACAACACAGATACCTAGTACAATTTGCTTCTAAGAAAGTTGAAAGGTACAACTCAAAACACCTACTACACTTAGAACTAGAAATAAAGAAAGACACATAAAGATCTTTATTGAGTTGGTTCTTCAATATGGTTCGTGTAGCTTCAGGATCGCACTCTTAAATCTCACAGGAATTGCTCACAAAATGCCTTGCTATTTTGCTCTCTATTCGTGCTTAACTTCAATATGTGTGCATCACTTGTAAAAGAGAACAACAATGATATTTATAGAGTTAGTAAATAAAGATTAACTAGAGATTCTAATGCTTTACTCTTCCTTGGTGGAAGAGTTCTAGTCAACTTAAATTTCTAACTCTTCCCTTATCTTGGATAGAGTTCTCTTCAAGTAAGGAGTCCTGCTCCTTATCAAATATGCAACCTTTTTGTTCCGGGATTATCAGAAATAACCACTTATACTTATCCCTTTCATGTGCATGCATTTTTCTTGATTCTGTCCATCACTTGTGTACACTGTCCATGGACCTGGTTCATGCACGTGTTCCTTTGTCCATCATCAAAACTAAAACCGCTCAGGTCAACAAATACAAATTAATTGATCTTTAATTAAATTGAATAAAGATAAAAATGCGTGCAAAAAAAATGCATCCTTGTTCTATATAGCATTAGAGAGTAGTACTTCGGAGATCGAAAACCAGTCACCGAAGCCGACATTGATCCAATGTTAAAGTTAAAAAAAACTCTCATTCAATTTTGGTTAAGGAGTATATATATACTAGTCTTGATTATTGTTTACCTTGAAAATGGTATTAACAATTATATTTGATTTTGTGGTTCTAAAAATATGTGATTTATTTTAATACTAGTTGTTAGGAAATAGACGTCAAGCGTGAATAAGAAAAGTAAGATAGGAATATATGAGAATAGTGGAGTTCATACCATGTTGTTACTAGGCTAGGCCTCGAGCTCGCTGGGATTGGGCCTCGAGGTCGAATTGTTACGCTCAATAGAGGATGATCGATGAAGGGATAACAATATTGGGGGCCTCGAGGATGGACCTTTATGATAAATAATGAACAATAAATGAAGAACAGTTAATGAACACAATAGATTAAAGTAATAAATCAGTAGAATAATGGCGGAGCACGTTTAGGTAAGACAGCAGAAAATGTTCTTGTTGTATTCAATTATGGCTGTTCTTACAGAATGACAAGGGTCCCCTTTATATAAGAGGGGAGAATCCCAACATAGTACATGTGCAATTATGACAAGGTAATGCTATCGTTACAGCTATTTAATGGCTCAGTACGAATTTTTACTATTCTTGCAGACTTGGTCAACTCTAATCACGTGCCCTTGGGAATTTTCCGCCTTTCCATGACGGTCATCGATTTGTACTGCCTCGAGGTTTAACACAGGGAACCTTCAATATGCTCCCTCGAGGGATGCACCTCGAGACCAGGCTTTGAATTATGTCCCGAGCTTCTCGATGCTAGGCGTGGAATGCCACAGTGGCCTCAAAATTGGACTTTCTGATTTTGGCCGAATACAGATAGCCCCCACATTTCGTAGAATGAAATAATAAGGAACGGTATTGAATTCTTGCCTCTTCGGTTTCACCATTATGACGTCATCCATGTGAGATCATTAAATGATGTGATAGAAAGATTGTATAGAGGTCTTTTCCAGCATGGTTCTCGAAAAGTCCACCACGCGCCATTGGTCGCCCTTTCGACTCTTCCAATACACTTTAAGTGACTCTAATACTTTCATTCTTTATATTTTAAACATTTACAACATCTTCAAACTTGCAAACCTTTGCTAACAGTTTCCTGTCTTCATCCTTCTTCTGTGTTTACCTGTTCATCAGCTTTCTTTGAAACTTTGCTATAACCATGGCCAAAACTTCCAAAACGGTCCCTCAGAAAGAGGAAGCCCCTATCTCGTCACGCTCGTCTAAGAGCAAAAAAAAAGATCCTCCCCATATTGTGGAGTGCATCCCTGGGCCCTTCGAGGCATCCTCCGATCTTAAAATTGATAAACCTCCTTCAGTACCGGGCCGATGTGAGCCCATGTCTCGGTACATAAGTTTAGTAACCGATGCAAAGAGGGTAAAGATAGATTGCCGCTGGGGGAAGGCGGTGCAAGTGGAAATCCCTTCTTCGGAAGAGAGCATAATTACACGCAAAGCTGGTTTCCTCAGCGTATATACGTACCCTTTTACCTTGGGTCCCATAGATTCTTCTTCTCCCCCGATAGACCCGGTGATCCTCGATTTTTGCCATCAATATCAAGTGACGCTTGGTCAAATTCATCCTTATTTATGGAGAATTTTCTATTTTACCAGACATTTCTCTAACATGGTCGAGGGGATGTCTTTTACCCTCGACCATCTAATTAGATTGTGTAGCCCTCGTCTCTATCGAGGGGGGCTAGTCAAGCTGTAGCACCGAGCCACCAAAGAACTCTTTGCCTGTATTGATAAAGATAAAGATCGGGGGTGGATGATCTGGTTTGTTCGAGTCAGGACCTCGGACCTCATCCCTGCCGAGCAGATGCCATTCCCTGAGGAGTGAAATATGAGACGTAAGTGTCACTACACTGAGCATATTTCATCATCTGAATGCCTTCCTTTTCCCCTCTTAAACTAATCCCTTTCTTTTCGAATTTATTCTCTTTTAATTGTATAGACACCGTGTGTTTTCCCGGCGCTGTCAGGGACCTCCCGGGTTGGGTTAAACTCTTGGATTCCACCTCCTCGTACAATAAGCATGTTTGGCGTGATTTGGCCAAGACGCGATGGTAGGCCAAAAATCATGGTATGCCCTTACCACTGTCACTTATAAGTTCCTTATGAGTAGACTTTTTAGCGATATGTTTGATATCTTATGCTTTTGCAGGCCTCAGGGAAGCCGTTTCAATGAGACCGCCTCCTCCTGACGAAAAAGAGACCCAAAGACTTGCCAAGGACAAAAAAGGAAAGGAGGAAGCACCGGCGGAGTCCCCGAAACCCAAGAGAGATAAGGCTCGAAAGCCCAAGACCGATGCTACGATCTTAACTTCGGCGGCTGCAGATAGTCTTCATGCTGAAGATGAAGACGATGGCAGTCGCCCACTGGTGCATAGGGCAAGACGGAGCCCTAATGCTCCGAAGGTTGCTGGTTAAAAGATCGCCAAGTCGGAGGTGGACGATGCGGGCCCACCTCGTATTGAGGAGGCCCTTGAGGAGGGTTTAGATGTGATCTTCGAGCCAACCATCAGACATGATACAACTTATGCCGACGAGCACTTGGTTGGCAAATTTGGAAGCTCCAGTCCTGAGACTCTTCGAGGACGTGAGGAAACCCCGATAGAGGTTGACGTCATGGGTGATCTTCAATCGGGCCCATCGTTCTCACCAGGGAAAATACGGGATGCCCAGAATAGGGAAAATTCCGGTGCAAGGGCCTCCTAGGGGAGGATGATTTATTTACAGATTAATTTGCCGGCGTCGAGGAGGATGCTGATCTCGATGCCCCCGTTATTATTTAGGAGGCTGAGAGACTCAAAAAACAGGTAATTTTTTCTTTTACACAACCTTCGTGCTTCGAGTTTTGGCCCTTATCCTTTATAACTTCTTTCCTTTGCGCTGTAGGTCACGAAGTTGTATGACCAGGCCTTCTCCAAGTTACGAGATGAGCTGGCTCATCGTGATGAGGAGTTTGATAAGATCACGCCGGAGTCGAATAAGCTGAAGGCTTCGTATGCCCGAAAGGAAAAGAAGTTGATTGACTCTCGGTGAAGCTCGGAGAAGGCGCTCTAGAAGAGGGCCAACTTCATCGAGCAGGTAGTTTGGTATTCACAAGATTCGCCTTTTGTTTTCATGACTTGGTGTTCATTACCTTGATTTGGTATTTGTATATTGAGCAAAAGGATGCCCTAGCGGGGCATCTTTGGGAAGAGGTCGCAGCCAAAGATGCCGAGATCCTTGAGCTGAAGCGGCGCGAGGATAGCATAGTCTCGAAGAGGGATGCTCTTCAGGAGGAGCTGGCCTCGACTCAGAGTCTTCTTCAAGGTGCCCAAGAGGAGGCTCACAAATTTAAGGTGCTTTATGCTGATTCGACTGCCCGATTGTCCACGGCCAAGTCTGAAGTCGATGCACTTATATTCTCATATCGGGAAGATGCTGCCGCAACAAATACTCGGGCCAGGGAGATATCTGAAGAGTCTTAGCATAAGTTGGCTCGCGCCATTGCTCATGATCGTTTGGAAGCTCGGAGGCAGGCCTTTGAGGAAGTGCATTCCAAGGGTTTTGATCTCTCTGTCGAGATCGAAGAAGCCATGGCCTTGGAAGAGGAATCGGCTGTTCCGAATACTTCGGACGAGGGCTCTACGAGCGACTCGGGAAGTAGCGAGGATGAAGAATATAACATTTTTCTTTTTTTACTTCCTCTTTTTTGTATGTGGGCTCCACGAGAGATTTTTTTAAATGCACCTTTGTAAATATATTTTTGGAATGCAAAGGATTTTCTTGTTTAACGTCTTCAAAGTTTTGCCTCTTAGTGTTCATGAAAAAGATGAGCTTGAATTTTGATTTAACCCCTTCGATCTTGGTATCGGGGTAACAGAGACCCTCGATACCAGGTTGGTAAGGAATCGATTTGAATCCTCGATCCCTCGAATGTTGTATGATAACGTCATTCTTATGACATGACTGTGAAGTGACCGAGGTGGTCTCGTCGGTACATTTACTGAAAAGTCATAATTGCTGATGATGAGGTTTTTCGCCGGAAATGCTGAGCTCGAGTTCACTCTTAGTCACCTCATTAGATTGTATCGACCTTTACATTATCGAGGTCTAATTACACTGCGACGCCGATCCACCAAGCCCTTTATTGCCAATGATGATGAGGACAGGGATCAAGGGTGGATCAGTCGATTCGTTCGAGTGACGACTGTCAATATCATTCTTGCGGAGTTCCTGCCTTTTTCCTGAGAAATGGAATTTCAAGCATAAGTGATATGTTGTACTTTATTATTTTTGTTCTCGGTGGAGGTAGACTCTGTAAGAACGTTTTCCTTCTTTCTCCACAGCTATCCCGTGGATGCCAAATGAGGTCCCCGATCTTTCGAGCTGGGCCCGCAAACTGGCAGCCTCTTTGATTTATGATGAGCGCAAGTGGCGAGACTTGTTGAAAGGCAGAAGGGAGGCTATAAACCATGGTATATGTTGTGTATCCCTTCTCTCGAGGAGTACTTTCCTTTATGTACACTAATTTATTTGTTGCAGGCATTGGTGAATTTTTTGAGGTGAGACCGTCCTCTTTTGAGGAGGAGGAAGGACCATCGGCTTCAGAGCCGAGAAAGGATAACAAGCGGAAGGGATCCTTGAGGGACGAGGATATTCATAGTGAAGTGGGGCCTGCCCAGAGGCATAAAGAAGATGCAACCACTGGGGAAGATCTTATATTCATTAGCCGATGCACGGACGGTAATGCAATCGAAAGGGACTGCTCTAATTTGACGGCTCGAACAGAGAAATCTCCTGAGGTTGTTAAGCTTGTAGGACCCGAGGCCTCTAGCCTCGAGGGAGAGGTTCCTCATGAGGGAAGGATAGAAGGTCCTTTACCATTGTTTTATTCTCCCTTCGAAGGTACTTCGAGGGATGATCAGGGTCGGGGCCACCTAAATCAAGTGGAGTCTCCTGTAATCACGTCCCCCTTCAGGGTGGTTCAATAGGGGCCGATGAGACCAGACCAGTAAACGCGTACTCGACTTACGAAGAGGCTCAATGGCTCTGTTCTGTGGTGAGCTTTGGTGACCTTTTGTCCTTTTCAGCTTTGTACTTTCATCCTTTCAACCGAACCTTCTTTTCCACAGGCCTTCAATAAACTCAAGTCTGAGTTGCTTCGCTGTGAGGCTAGGTTGCGGAAAGCCTTGAACGGGGAGAAATCTCTCAGGCTTCTTTGTGATAAGAAAAGAAGAGAGCTGATACACCTTCAATCGGAGTTGAATCGAAGTCATGATTACGAAGGCAGCCTCGAGAAACAGGTAACCTTTATCTTAATGGAATACATACTTCTTCTCCCATCTTCGGAAACTAAAGTTTCGGTATCTCAGTTGCAGAGAAAGACAGAGAAGCTGGAACGCCTTCGGGGCGAGGTCAACCAGGTTGATTCTGAATGCAATGAGTTGAAGGCACAGATATATTTTCACATTTCGGCCAAAAGGAACGCTTTAGCTAAGGTATCCTCCCTTGATATACGACTTCGTAGTGCTCGAGAAAGTAACTCGGTCCAGACTAACAGGATTGCGAAGCTTGAAACAGATCTTTTGAAGATGAAGGCCGAAGTCGTAGAGGCTCGAGCCGAAGCTGAAAAGGCCCGAGTAAAGGCCGATAGGAGGGTGGTTGTCTACTTGAAAGACGCTACTGACGCTCGGATAAAGTTGCGGGGGGATTCTAATCGATAGAGAAGAAGCAATGGATATGCCCGCTATAGATCTCGGAGGGAGAACCTCGAGGAGATTCATGATACGGGCTTTGATCTCTTGAAAGAGATAGATCAGGCTAGGCAGGCGAGATTAATGCCAAGTTCTTCCTCCGATAATGAAGCAGATGTTGAAGACGGAGAGGAGAGAGCTATCGAGGATGTTAGGCCCGAGGGGGTTTATGAAAGCAAAGTCCCCGAGGGGGGAGAAGACGAAGTCCCTGATAATAACGATAGCCTATATCTCAAAAAGGCTCCCTGTGGGAGTGTTGTAAATGTACCTTAGTACCATCATTTATATAAAGAGATCTTTCATTTTGTCTTCGTCTATGATTTTGTGGTTTTAATTTTGATGCTTGCCGTTGAGATCTTATAAGCTTGATTTTGCCTCACCGAGGTCTTTCAATTAGTCCCCGAGTGAGATGACCTCGGTCTTCATATTGAGGGTATGCCCTTTTCAGGGGTCTTATAAGTTCGATATTATGGACTTGGACTTGATATCGAGGTTGTGCTTTTTTAAGGTTTTACAAGTGCGGTGTTGCCTCATTGAGGTCTTACAAATTGAACCGTAGGCTCTTTAACTCGGCCTTGAGGCTTCGTGGATCGGCCCTGAGGCTCTTTATGTTGGGTCGATGCGACTTCTAGTACGACTATAGTTTTCCCTCAATTTGGCTAAAGACTTTTGAAGTTATGATTATGCCTTGGCATATTTTGTGTTCGTCTGACTCTTCGACGGCTCAAATGAGAACCTCGATTAAGAGTCGATATGTGACTAAAGTTGAGTACCTCGGGAGGTTTACCCGGAGGCTGACTTTTCAAAGCCTTTTCATTGAAGGCTGATTGTTTCGAAGCCTTTTCATTGAAGGCTGATTGTTTTGAAGCCTTTTCATTGAACGCTGATTGTTTCAAAGCCTTTTCATTGTTCGGAGCTGATATTATCAAAGCTCCTTTGCTTATGCCGAGGGTACCCTGGTTAACCGTTTCTTTTTGAAGTATTTGAAGGCCTGTAGTTTGATGGCGGTGGTCGGACGTCTCCGAGCCTCGTTAATTTGGCCGGAGCCTTTTAATATGACCGTAGTCTTTTTGTTTGGCCGTAGCCTTTTAGTACCTGGGTGAGATGGCCTCGGCGTCTATATCGAGGGTATGCCTTTTTAGGGGTCTTACAAGTTTGAATATATAGCCTCGGGCTTAATATCGGGGTATGCCTTTTTTCTATGGTCTTACTATCTTGAGTATGCCTCGTTGAGGTCTTACAGGTTCGATGTCTCCTAGTCGAGGGCTTACTATTTTTATGTATGCCTCCTTGAGGTCTTATAAACTTGGTTGATTTATTGAGGTCTTATAGATTTGATTGCCTTATGGAGGGCTTACTAGCTCGAAGTTGCCTTGTTGAGGTCTTACGATTTCGAGTTTTTTGATGGCTCGATGAGCTGACTGTTGATGACAGTCCCCGAGTGTTCGGGAGTATTTGGCCCTGGAGCCATTTCTTGTAAAAATAGCAAAATTCTTTGAGGTATGAAGAATATTGATGATAAAAATACTCCTTCGATTAATTTATACAAGTGTACATGTTTTCTCCATCGAGAGTTCGATTATTTTACGCGGACACGATTCATTTGACCGTTTGGCCCGATACAACATTCTCCTATCGAGACCCTCTTTGGCATATTTCAATTTTTGAGGGGGTGACCTCCTGGGGGGGATGTCCCCCAGTATTTGAGGTTGATTTGAGAAGAAGACTTGAATACTTGTTGAGTTCTCCTTAGGTAGCATATAGATGTTGCCTCGTTAAAAACCTCATCGGTAAAACCCGTTTGGGATAAAACCAGATCTAAGGAAAAAAGAGTGCAACACGTGCTTTAAAACCCAAGGTCTTCGAGCTGGAGGGTGCGTCGATTCCTTTTGATCGAACGCCTGCAATGGGTTAGTATAAAACATAAATGAAAATGGGGAGGGTTGTACCTTAGCAGTAATAGCGTTTGAACCTTGATATGTTTAAATTGGTTGTTCTGAGGACCCAACACGGTCCTTTATTTACTCATTTGAGTGTAGTCGAGAATGTAAGTTGTGGCCACTACTTGGTTGTTTGCTTGTTCTTTGGCTCCTTCGATGTAGAATGCATAGATGTCGGTTACACGTCATGTACCGCTAATATCTCTCTCGCTGCATGTTGATCCCCGTATACTGTTTTCACTCCGTCATTTGTTGGAAACTTCATATTTGATGAAGGGTTGACGGCACCGCTCTCATACTGTGTATCCATGGCCTACCGAGTAAGGAATTGTATCTCATGTCACCTTCGATGACATGAAACTTGGTGTCTTGAATTGTATCGGCCACGTTGAATGGGAGGATGATTTCCCCTATGGTAGTTTCGCTCGCCATATTGAATCCATTGAGGACTCGAGAGGCGGGCACGATCTGATCGAGCAGTCCAAGATGCTCTACCGCCCTCGACTTGATTATGTTGGCCAAGCTACTTGGGTCCACAAGCACACGTTTAATTTGAAATTTATTTAAAAGAGAAGAAATTACTAGTACGTCATTATGAGGCTGAGACAAGATTTTGATGTCCTCTTCGCTGAATGAAAGAGCATCTTCCGGTATGTAGCTTCGAGTTCGTTTTTCCCTGTGATGGATACTTTTGTTCGCTTGAAAACGGGTCCCTATGGGACGTCGACTCCTCCGATGATCATGTGTATGATGTGTTGAGGTTCTTCTAGTTCATTTTTCCTGTTGCCATCTCTTTCTCAAAGGTGATTATTGGCCCGATCGCTGAGAAACTCCTGAAGGTGCCCTTTGTTGAAAAACCGGGCTACCTCTTCTCGAATCTCTCTACAGTCCTTGGTTTTGTGCCCATGGGTGCCATCGTATTTACACATTAGGTTGGGGTTCCTTTGGGAAGGACTTGATTATATGGGCTTGAGCCACCTGGTGTCCCCGATCTTGCCTATGGCTGGCACGATGCCTGAAGCATCAACGTTGAAGTTGTACTTGGTCAATCGAGGTGCGTCATCCACAAGCCTCGAATGCCTATTGAACCCTGCTTTGTTGATGAGTCCCCGGGAACCTTGGCTTCGATCGATCCTTCGATCGCTCCGGGGTATGTTACGCCATGAGGCATTTTTTCGATCTTCTACATACAGTTGGTATCTTTCTTTGTTTGGTCTCGATTCCCTTTCTGTAAACCTAGACTCCTTTTCCAAGAGCCTGCTTAGGTATACCGATCCCGAGGGGGCTCCTAATTGGTCCTCCTCGACCCTGATCTTTGATTGATACCTGTTGTGTACATCCAACCAAGTTACGGAGGGGTACTCGATCAAATTTTGCTTTAGCTTCTTCGAAGCTATCGAGCTTCATTCATTCAAGCCCTGAGTGAAGGATTGCACCGCCAGTCATCAGAGGCTAGTGGCAATTCCATTCGTTCCATCTGAAAGTGGGATACGAACTCTCTTAATATCTCATTCTCCCTCTGTTTAATTTTGAAGACATCAGACTTCCTTGTAGTGACCTTAATGGCACCAGTGTGCGCCCTCACAAAGGATTCGAATCCATTGAGTTTGGTGGCAGGTTATGATACCACATCATGGCCCCCTTTAATAGCATTTCTCCAAATTTTATTAGCAAGACAGATTCAATCTCATCATCCTTTAGGTCGTTCCCTTTTACAACAGAAGTGTAAGCAGTGATATGCTCATTGGGGTCCGAGGTCCCATTATACTTCGGGATATCGGGCATTCTGAACTTCTTCGGAATGGGCTTCGGAGCCGCACTCGATGGGAATGTTTTCTGTATGAACTTCTTTGAATCTACACCCTTTAGAATCGGGGATGCGCCCGGGATCTGATCGACCTTTGAGTTATAGGTCTCTACTTTTTTATCGTTAGCTTCTATCTTCTTTTCTCCCGATTCAATCCTATTTGTGAGGTCCTCAAGCATTTTCACTATGGCGGGGTCTGCTCCTGACCCGTTATTACTCGATGTTTCTGGTGCTTGCTCGACTCGAGGAGCCGTTTTCAGCCCCGCCGTGCTCGGGGTTTTTTGATGACTCTGTAGCTGAGCAATGGCAACCTGTTATGCTTGCAACATCTCGAAAATGATTTGTAGGCTGACTTCATTTCGAGCATGTGTTGTTTGTGCGTCAGGTTGGACTTCTCCTTGCACGCTTCCCCCGACGTCCGTACCCAAATCTGTGCTTACAACAATATGCGAGCCAACATCAACTGTGCTGTGCTACTCCGGGGTTGAGCGGTGGCACAACGGCTGCTGAAGCTGCTGCATTATTTTCCCCGTGGAAACCGAGGCCATTTCTGCTATGCACTGGTGCATTAGTTGAGTTTGACATGTTTTAGCCTGAAATCAAAAAATCTTGGGCAAGAAGAAGTGTGAAGAATAACGTGTGTTATCAGAAAATTAGCACTAAAATGATCACTATTATCTTTAGCCCCACAATGGGCGCCAAACTGTTTACCTTGAAAATGGTATTAATAATTATATTTGACTTTATGGTTCTAAAAATATGTGATTTATTTTAATACTAGTTGCTAGGCAATAGATATCAAGCGTGAATAAGAAAAGTAAGATAGCAATATATGAGAATAATGGTGTTCAAACCAAGCTGTTACTAGGCTAGGCCTCGAGCTCGCTGGGATTGGGCCTCGAGGTCGAATTGTTACACTCAATAGTGGACGGCCGATGAAGGGATAACAATATTGGGGGCCTCGAGGATGGCCCTTGATGATGAATAATGAACAATAAATGAAGAACAGTTAATGAACACAATAGATGAAAGTAATTAATCAGTGGAATAATGGCGGAGCACGTTTAGGTAAGAGAGAAGAGAATGTTCTTGTTGTATTCAATAATGGTTGTTCTTACAGAATGACAAGGGCCCCCTTTATATAGGAGGGGAGAATCCCAACATAGTACATGTGCAATTATGACAAGCTAATGTTATCGGTACAACTATTTATTGGCTCAGTACGGATTTGTACTATTCTTGCAGACTTGGTTAGCTCTAATCATGTGCCCTTGGGAATTTTTCGCCTTTCCATGACGGTCATAGATTTGTACTGCCTCGAGGTTGAACACAGGGAACTTTTGATATGCTCCCTCGAGGGATGCACCTCGGGACCAAGCTTCGAATTTTGTCCCGAGCTTCTCGATGCCGGGCGTGGAATGCCACAGTGGCCTCAAAATCGGACTCGCCGTATACAATTATTGAGAATAAAACCCCATGTTTAAAGTTCGAACAAAATTCAGTGGTCATCCAAAAGAAAAAAAAAAAAGGAGTCACATGTACTCTAGTTGTCTTTAATGGGGTAGTTCAAAAATGGCATCCTTCTTATTTGTTCATCAATCATACGTTGCGCAATTTGGAACAAATTGGAGCTTTTATTTATTTGTCCTGGTTACTTCAATAGCAACAATATTTTCTTCACTATAGCACTTATTTCTTTGTCTTGCCTTTCCTGAAACTATATTTTTATCCGGCCGTTGTCTTTTACTGACTTGCCAATCTATTTTTGGCGGTGGTTAGGCAATAAGAGAGGTGGTATTGGAGGAAAAGGTGGCAGAGAAGTGAAATGGAATTAGGGTGGTGAGGTAGCATACCACATGACATTCATCTCAATAATATGTCAGGCCATGTGGGATGATGTGGCCATGGCGGAAGGCTCTAACAACATAAGGATATTTTTGTGCCAATTCTATAACGTCGGGGCTATAATGGACCAATAGTATAGCGTATATTTGATCATTTTCGCATAGTAAAGCGGTATGTTGGAGTTGCCTTGATTATTTTGCCCATAACATTCTGAGTAGGGATGGAAAAATGGTTAAAAGAAAATAGTTATGGTTATCCATTATCAAATATGAATAAGAACCATATTATCCATTTAGAAAATGGATAACCAATTGGTAAATAATGGATAACCAACGAGTCTAAATTTTACATTTGTAAAGCCTCAAATTGAGGTTTCTCAAGTTAGGGAGACTAAGAATTCTCCCAAAAGTGATCATATGCAAAAAGGCATGGATAATATGGTTATCCATATTATCCGCCGGTTAACCCATTTTTTATCCGTATTAAATATGAGTCGGGTCAAATAATTTATCCATTTTTTTATTATCCGTTTTCAACCTGAACCATATCTGTCTCTCGCCTGTTTGCCACTCCTAATTCTGAGACTTGGGTTGCGAAGGAAAGATAGGGAGGAGGGGACCGGTGACCTTATGGAGAAAAAGTGAGATGGGTTTAGCTGGAGTTTCAATCTGGGAGCAAATTGCAGAGGAAGAAAAAGAAACTTGGGAATATAATAACAAGACAAAAATATCCTTATATTTAAAATATTGGGGTTAAATTTGAGAAGTTAAAAGTGGGAACATATATATATATATATATATGGAAGGCACGATAGTAGATGAATTGGAACCTCTCTTTAGCCAAGGATCCTATTTATTTACATTCTTTTTTTCGGGTTTTCCTCTTTTTCAATTTTTCTGTTCTTTTTATGCTTTTAAGGTGTAATTAGACGAATCTATTCGTTTCTATTCTCTAATTAAATTCTTGTAACTATGCAACCAGTTATTTTGAGCATTTGCATTTTCGTTTGGTGGTTGACATTGTGAGTAGCTTCATATGATGAATTATGACGTACATGTATGGTCGATTTTCGTTTTCGAGCAGTTCGGAATTTGAAGGAATAATTTTTATTTTGGAAACTTCAAGTTGGAAGAGTTGACAAAGTTTTACTTTTGTGAATTTGGTCTCGAATCGGAGTTTTGATGGATCTGTTAGGCCCGAATAACAATTTTGTACTTGGGCATATGCTCATATTTGCATTTGGATGTCTCTGGAAAGTTTTAACTCTAATTGGCAAAAGTGAGAAATTTGAAGGTTTAAAAAGTTCATAGGCTTTACCGGGAGTTGACTTCGGTGTTATCGAGTTCGGTTTGCTGTTTTGGGAGTTGGAATATATTCATTATGTCATTTGAAACTTATGTGCAAAATTTAAGGTGATTCTGAGTTGTTTAGACGTGTTCGGCGTAAGTTTGAAATTTGAAAATTTGAAATAGTTCATTAAGCCTGAATTGAGATGCAATTCATCGTTTTAATGTTGTTTTGCGGGATTTGAGGGTTGGAGTAGGTCTGCGTTATATTTTGGAACTTGTTGGTATGTTCGGACGGGGTCCCGAGGCGCTTGGTTGAGTTACAGATAGGTTTCGGACCATTTTGGGTCATGTTGGATATTGCTGGTTGGCAGGGATTAGGTGTAGTCGCACCTGCAGAACTATGGGCGCAAGTGCGATGTCCGCATATGGGAACGAGAGGGCCCAAAAGCGAGTTGGCTGAGAGCTAGGTGTTGCGTATCTGCGATGTGTTCTTCCGTAGATATTGTTGATTATTGACCCATTTCCTCTTTAAAATCGCAGTCGCCCATCCTAAATAATCCAACAGTGTCGGGTTCTTATGGGTGCATTAACTAGAAATTGGTTAGAATTGGAAGTAACTGTAAGCAAGGGAGGGAAAGGAAAAGCAAAAATTTTGAGGTGTCCATGCGGATCCGAGATATTGTTGATTATTGGTACGTGATTTGTCCGTGCTGAACTGAGTTATCCGTGCAGCGTTTGGATATGGATCCATCTCCCTAGGGTTACCATATCATGTTTCTCTCTTGATGGTGTGCACGCATTATGAGGAAAGTTGATCAGTGGTTTGGTTCGGTTACATTATTTCTTAGGAAAATTAGCTAGTGGTTGTTTTGGTTATTGCATTTTTTCTCTACTTGCAATTTTCTTGGATGTATACGTGCTTTACTTCGTCTCTTCTCTATTTGCTAGTTCTGGAGTGTATATATGCCTTTATGCATATCTTCTTTATATGCCACCTTACTTGATGAGATGATACACGGTACGTATCTTCTCTATATGTGAATCTGTGTGACTTGATTTATTTAATCACACGTGTCTTCTCTATATGCAAGTTTGATGATTTAATGACATTGGACACATATATGCTCTAT
The DNA here is from genome assembly GCA_005239505.1 of Nicotiana paniculata. NCBI lineage: Eukaryota > Viridiplantae > Streptophyta > Magnoliopsida > Solanales > Solanaceae > Nicotiana > Nicotiana paniculata. The sequence continues at coordinate 172,793 of ML331899.1, forward strand.
ATGCTGGATTGTTAACTGTAAAAGAGCATGTTACGTTATATTTGGGCACCGAGGAGTTTTTATCTGTGGTTTATGACTCGATAATATCTTTTGCTTTATACTTGTGAGATATATGAATTGAACGGGTTATTTGACGAATATCATTAATAATTCTTGGCACTATTACCTCGCCGAAGTTAGTTATGATACTTGCTGAGTACAGGTGGTCGGTTGTACTAAGACTACACTTTTGTACCTTGTGTGCAGATCTTGGAGCCGAGATGATGTGGATGACAAAGCTGGCACTGAAGATGTACCTGCTTTCCGGATATAGCTACCACTTGTCCTTGGTAGTTTTAGGTTCGAATTCTAATTATATATATTTCAAACAGATGTATTTATTTTCATACCAGCTTTGTAAATCTAAGTTTTACTCATGACTTGTACTACTAATACTTGGGTTATTGTATGAAAATTAAGCTATTTCACTTATTGATTACTTGTTATTTTCATTAAAATTGTGTAACTATTGTTTGACTTATCTAGCGAGTCGGGTTAGGTGCCATCACGAGTAGGTAAATTTTGGGTCGTGACAAGTTGGTATCAGATCTCTAGGTTCATAGGTTCTACGAGTCATGAGCGAGTGTCTAGTAGAGTTGTGGATCGGTATGGTGACGTCCATACTTATCTTCAAAAGGCTACATGACATTTAGGAAAACTTCACATATTTCTTTCCTCATCGTGCGACATTGATTAAGCTTAAAACATATTTCTTTGATTTACTTCCATCCACTCGTATATGATTTTGAGCACTCGGTATCATCTGTGCATCGACGACTTGTAATGTCATAGATGAGGTGCGAGATGTATTTTTAGTGTTGTGGAGATAAGCCAGCCTGGAGGTCTTGAGGCCAGGTTCAAACCGCAGCTTGAGCTGGGTGGTTTCAGTTGTGTGAGTATGTGCTTTTGGACTTATTTGTCCGGTAGTGTCCCTAGGAGTGGGATTGATGGATCAATGAGTGGTTGGATAGCTATATGATGAGTATTATGTGACGGTGGAATATGCCTAGATGGTTTGGATGTGACGAGAAGAATTTTGCTTGGGATGAAAAAGGACTATGGATGATTGATTTCTTCCTTGATATGCTATACAATCTTGAATTATGAGTGTGTTAAGGATCGTTCAGTTGCACATTTGTGGGATGAAGTATATTCTTATGTCTTGTTGACGAGTTTAGCCTCGGGAAGATTAAGAGATCGCATAGTGATTGTGACCATGATAGGGGTGTAGATGGATGCCAGTTTGAGGCTAAGCACGTGGGTTACCTCCTGCGGAATGGTATGAGGTTGTGTGATCTTTGTGATGTTTTAGTAAAGAGTTTTCTTTCTACCCAGTGGGATGTGTATGTGTTGCAATTGGAGTTCAGATCGCTTGAGAAAGTTCGCACGAGTGTCACAAGGATGGATATGTGATTAGCAGATGATTTTTGGTATTTTATGACTAGTGCTACATGAGCTTATGAAGTATTTAACTGAATTACAGTACGATCATGGCAATTTGGGAAAGGGTATTATGGGTTATCGGATGTTATAATCGATGACTTTGAGCCATGTGGGCAAGTCTGCTATCGATAATCAGATTGCATGGTCATGTGGTATATCAGTTTGGGTCTGAGGCATATTTGTGGATCAGTTATGACTTGAAGGAGGCTGACTTCGAGGACAGTGCGGGGAAGGAAATTGTAGAATGCGTTATGTAATATAATTTACGAGGATATGGAAATCTTGGAATGATTCGGGTTTGTTATTTGTGGTTGATGCAGTGCGCAAGGAGAAGGGATTCACTCGGTTACTTAAAGACGGGGTTACCTCTTTAGGTGTTTGTGTGCTAATGGAGTACAAGTCGTGCAACTCGTATTGGCGGTGCATTGGAGATTAGAGCAGAGTGAATGACTCTCGAGAAGGTTCTAATGACTTCAAGATTCCTATGTGGTATTTGAGGATTTCCGGATTTGTATACGGCTAAGATTTGCGATTTGCATTGGATGGTGCCGATACTTTTGGTAGTTCTATATCATTAGAGATTCTATATTTCAGAGTCAGAGAGGTTAAATAAATAGCTTCAGATTCGCAGAAGGTCTCTTCAGAGTGGATATCTCGATTACGGTACTATTGGGTGCTTAAGAGAGAATACAGTGGCTCATGGGCCTTAAGACAACGTTGTTTTATGTTAGGATATTATTTTATGGTGAGATTTGAGTAAGGACCATAGTTCTACTGGAAAGGAAAACTGTTAACTTGGAGGCAAGTCAAGAGGAACTCAAAGAAATAGGTCAGCTTGGTATTTGGTTTGGATCAACATAATAACGGAAGTGACTGGTTCTTTTGGCATGGCGAGGCTTTATAAGTGTGTTATGGCAATGCTTATGGGATTTGGCGGCCTACATGACTTGTTTGAGTTAGAGGGATTCATTTCTGATAACTTGGTTATGTGAAAATGGGTTTCGAAGATTTCTCGATGATGTCGATCTCGACTTGGGACGAATGTTTTTTTTACATGCATGGGGAGTTTGTTGCGTGTTGTAATTTTATCATGTATGGGGTCAAGTGGAAGGTTCCTGTTTGATGGGGTGTCTATCCTACTTATGATTCAGAGATTTATAATGTTTCATATGATGACATGATAGAAGAGATATGTCGTGTGGGATTGAGATTTGTATGTACAAGTTTGCGGTTAAATTTCGAATGGAAGGTCATGAGTTCCAGATAGCATGGACCGTTGCAGATGTTTAGAAGAACGCTGGCACTATCTGGTATCACTTGAGAAGGGTGTGAATTTTTGAGGGTGCATAGTGTTTTGACTTGTGGACGCTTGATTTGTATTACGATAATCGTCTGTCTATTGACTACTGATGTTCAGATTTTGCTACGTGGCATGAAAGATTCATAGGAGTGTTTCTCATAAGTTGATTATGTATGAGGGATATGTCATTCATTTGAGTGTTGGAGTTGGGGTCAGATATGGAGATTCTTGTATCCTCGACATTTGCATACTAGGAGATCTTAGAGGCAGATTGTTCCTTGATTGCTGATGCTGAAGGTATGTTAAAAGTTAGACAACCGACGGTAAGTGTTATGGATAGGTTACTATGACTTTTGAAGGTTATTTATCTATTTTGGGATGATCAGAGTTGATTTGGGGGGCATTGGTAGGCCTAATGAAAATGTGTGTTCTACGTCAGAGCGGGTTTGTTTACACTGCACAACTAGTGTTGAGGGGGACATAGGTTGGATTTGATCTTATTCATGTTCTGATGTCTTCCATATGTTTCTCTCATACATTATGATGGGTTGTGATACTATTGGCTATTTACACACATGGTGCTGTTCTGTTTGGGCCTTGTGGTAAAATTCGAGTGAGATGGCTTTTGAGGTGTTGAATGGTGGATTGCGCCTTGGTTGTCGACTTCCTGTCTGTGGTATGTTGCGCTATCGTTTTCTTCATGGTTATGGTCATACTCTTGGCATGTTGGCTATTGGTACACGTGGTCGATGATTGTGAGCATTAAGGTTCGATAGGTATTCTATGTGGATTAGTATGTTGGATCGGGCTCCGTGAAACAATAGAGTAATGTTGGGATATGATCCTTTGTGCTTATTTCGTGTATTTTGTTTCTCCTCTTCCAGATGGGTTCATAGGTTGAGCTTGTTGGACGATTCTCAGATTTGATTCTCTATTCATCATTGGTCACATTTGAGTTGTTGCTTGCTTGGTGCATAGACTGTATGGTATGCGGCTCTAGGTGGTATTGGTGTGGCATGTTAGTCGAGCAACTTGTACTGAATGAGATGAGGTTATTGGACCTGGAATGGATGCTATCAGGTTTGATTAAGGTATGTTTAGAAGTCATCTTAGAATTTGGCTATGGATCTTGGCATGCGAGAGAGCTCCATGACTTGTTAATTTGAAGAGTAGTTATGAGTTTCTATGTGTTTCTTCCATCCTTGGTAGAGTACGAATGTTAAGAACAAGGTTTTGTTTGATATGAAGTATGTCGTTGATACCGAGTTTGTTATTGAGCAGCTATTGTGGTCGGAAGTTATTGCTTTGAGTATCTGAGTTATGTGGTATATCATGTGATTATATTTTGGAATATGGTCATGGCTTGATACATCTTGTTCAAACTTATACAATGTATATGTGCGAGAATCAGGTCTTAATGAACTTCAGATGTTAGAGATTCGGTTCTAAGGTTTATGGCCTAAGGTTGAAGTAAGGATCTTCAGTTAGGTCGTGTTTTCGGGATTATATGGATTGAGGTGAAGGGGGATCACCTATGTGTATGTGCATGGAAATTTTATATAGCGATTTGATGGCTTTGAAACGACTCTTGGCACGTCCGAGGATGAATGTATGCTTAAGTAGGGGAGAATGTAACGACCCGACCGGTCGTTTTGAGCATTTACATTTCCGTTAGGTGGTTTGAGGTCATGAGTAGCTTCATATGATGTATTATGACGCGTGTGTATGTTCTGTTTTGGTTTTCGAGTGGTTTGGCATTGATTCGAAGGAATGATTTTCAATTTGGAAACTTCAAGTTGGAAGAGTTGACCAAGTTTGAATTTTGTTGCCTCGGATCAGAGTTCTGATGGCTCCGTTGGATTTTGATGATAATTTTGGATTTGGTCATATAATCGTACTTTCACTGCTGTGGACCGGCTTTCATAAAGCACCTTTGGGCATTCTCGGATTTGCATTTGGATGTCTCTAGAAGGTTTTGGCTCTAAAATTGGTGAAAGTTGGCAATTTGAAGGTTTGGAAAGTTCATATGCTTGACCGGGAACTGACTACGATGTTGTCGAGTTGGGATTGTTGTTATGGGAGTTGGAATAGGTTCATTATGTCATTTAGAACTTGTCTACAAAATTTGAGGTGATTCCGAGTTGTTTAGACGTGTTAGGCGTAAGTTTGGAAATTGGAAATTTGAATAGTTCATTAAGCTTGAATAGTGGTGCAATTTATCGTTTTGATGTTGTTTTGTGGGATTTGAGGCCTTGAGTAAGTACGCATTATGTTTTGGGACTTTTGGTATGTTCGGACGAGGTCCCGAGGGGCTCGGGTAAGTTTCAGACGGGTGTCGAACCATTCTGGGGCATGTTAGATATTGCTGGTTGGCAGGGATTTGGTATAGTCGCACCTGCAAAACTATGAGCGCAGATGCGGTGTCTCTAGATACGGACGATATGGCACAGAAGCGAGCTGGCTGGGAGCTGGGTGTTGTGCATCTGCGATGTGTTCTTCCACAGATGCGGCTCCGCAGGTGCGAGGGGGTCTTCGCAGATGCGGGTGGTCGGGTGCTTAATGGAGCTCGCAGATGCGAGTTATTCGTTGCAGATGCGGCTGTTTGGTCTACAGATGTGGAGATGCATGGGCAGAACTAATTTTTTTGAGGGTTGAGTTATTTTTATCACATTTTAAGATTGGAAGCTTGGATTTGGGCGACTTTTGACGAGATTTTCTCCATTTGGATTAGGATACGTGTTCTTGACTCAGATTTGATTATTTTATATGATTCCATATTTGATTTTAACATTTTATTGATAAATCTAAAAGAGATATTAGGTTTTTTGGCTAAACTTTTCTAAAGTGAATATTTGGGTTTTGACGATTCGGAGTCGAATTTGGATAAAACTAGTTATTTTGGACTCGTATTCGAATGAGTTGTTAGAATTTGTGGGTTTTTATGAGTTTCGAGGTGTAGGCCCGGATTAACGTTTTGGTACTTTGAGCATCTGATTAAAGATTATACCTTTATCGTTTAGGTTTGATTCCTGTGGTATTATTTGATGTTTTTGAGATGCTTTTGATTAATTTCAAGTGGTTTGAAGGTTGATTCGTACGGGATGGAACTTCTAGAGTATTGATTTGACTTTCTTGAGGTACATATCTTACCTTAACTTGGTTGAAGCACTAGCTGAGTTATTTGTGATAGCTACGTGCCATGGGTGGCACACATGTATGGGATTTAGCCGTGCGCGTGCACCAGAGTATTATTCATGCTCGGGGTAGTGCTTAGGCTACGATATGTCTTGATTTGATTGCTAAGCTTTATGATGTGATATTTCTTATATTTGTACCTCTTTTTGTGAACTATTTGAACCATGTTTGAGGTTACATAGAGGCTAATCTCCTGATTGAACCTGATAATTGCTACATTCGTGATGTAATTGCCTGATTTGAGTTGTGGTAGCACACTCCGCGCATGCATACACCTTATCATGTCACTTATACCAGTCCATGAGTATGAAATTTGATATTCATTGATCATGTACATGTAATATTGTATATCTGCCTTCTGTGTGACATGAATTGGACTGGTAGCACATGAATACGCCGTGCGGATTGTGATTATTGGCACGTGAGTACGATGTGTGGATTGTAATTGTTGGCACGTGAACACGCCTGGCGGTTCTGATTATTAACACGTGAGTTATCTGTGCGATTGAGGTATGCTAGCATGTGAGTTGTACGTGTGGATACGAGATACTATTGTTATTGGTACGTGAGTTGTTCGTGCAGCATGTGAATTGTTCCTGCTGATCCGAGATATTATTGATTATTGGTACGCGAGATGTCCGTATCTGATATGTTGTTGATTATTGGTATGTGAATTGTCCGTGCAGTACGTGAGTTATTCGTGCGGTTGATATATTATTGGCACGTGAATTGTCCGTACTACACATAACGTTTCTGTGCAGCGTGTGGATATGGATTCATCCCCCTAGGGTCACCATCTCATGTTTCTCCCTTGATGATGTACACACAGTATGAGGAAAGTTGATCACTAGTTTGGTTCGATTATGGTATTTCTAAGGAAATTTCGCTAGTGGTTGTTTTGGTTATTGCTTTTCTTCTCTGCTTGTAATTTTCTTGGATATATACGTGATTTACTGCATCCCTTCTCTATTTTCTAGTTTCGGAGTGTATATATGCCTTTATGCATATCTCCTTTATATGCCACCTTACTTGATGAGATGAGACACAATACATATCTTCTGTATATATGGATTTGTGTGACTTGATTTGTTTAATTACGCATATCTTCTCTATATGGAAGTTGGATGATTTGATGACATTGTAAACATATCTTCTCTATATGCTGGATTGTTAACTAGAAAAGAGCATGTTACATTATCTTTGGGCACCGATGTGTCTTTATCTGTGGTTTATGACTCGATAACATTTTTTGGTTGTATACTTGTGAGATATATGAATTGAACTGGTTATTTGATGAGTATCATTAATAATTCTTGCTACTATTAACTCACCAAGGTTAGTTATGATACTCATACTACACTTTTGCACGTTGCATGCAGATCTTGGAGCCGAGATATTGTGGATGACGGGAGCTGACATTGAAGATGTACCTGCTTTTCGGATATAGCTATCGCTTGTCCTTGATAGTTTTAGATTCAAATTCTGTTTATGTACATTCCAAACAGATGTTGTATTTATTTTTATACCAGCATTATAAATCTAAGTCTTAGTGGCTCTTGACTTGTACTATCAATCCTAGGGTTATTGTATGGAAATTCAGTTGTTTCACTTATTGATTACTTTTTATTTTCATTAAAATTGTTTAATTGTTGTTTGGCTTAATTAATGGATCGAGTTAGGTATCATCACGAGCAGGTGAATTTGGGTCATGACAATTTTCTTAATTACACCTCCCACTGTTTCTTTTCTCTTTTTCTGATTGTCACTTTAAAATCTCTAAAAGTTACCTAATCAATTCTCCACAGAGTTGCACCCGTTCAGACTACTCAAATCCTAAAAGTCACTATTAAATTACTTTACGGTTATAAACTTTTCGTACTCTTGCATCTGCCTGAAATTCTTATATTTTCATTCTTTTGGGTCTGTTGCAAATTTCTTCCTCTTCCAATCTGAGTTCTTATTTGGCTATCAATTCATACGTTCTAGAAGAAGCAGATGCCTTTTCTACTAATATAGAATTTCCCATGAACACTGCATCCACGGGGTCAAGAAGAAAGAATTTTAGCAATTGTTCCAGCAATTCATTTGACAACTCTCGTTTATCAAGAAAGGTATTTTTGTCAAAATTGTCTCATGGGTTCTTAGAAAAATAAATATATGTCGCAATATTTTCGTTCTTTATAAATGACTGATTTTTAGAGAATTTCTCTCTATACAATAAGAGGTCGTTTGGGTTGAAGACAAGTTATGCTAGGATTAGTTATTTTTGTATTATTTTTTATTGATTATTTGGTATGTTGTATTAATCTTAGGCCGTCAATTTTACTGTTTTATCCTGGGATTACTGTTCCAGTTTCTGGCAGGTATAAGTTATCCCGATATTATTTTTAATTCTGGAATAATTTATCTCAGGATTAGTAATCAAACAAGGGATAAAGCGTACTAAATTTTTATTCCAAAATTATTTTTACTTATCCACCGTACCAAACCAAATGACCCCTAATACTCTTATATCTTTCTCTTGGTCTATTCTACCTCTTTTTTAGTTTATAATTTTGTATGGAAAGATGGGTTTTTATTATAAAATTATAATTTTGTATGCGAGCATATCATCGCAAATGTGATGACTGCAACACCAGCAAAGTCTCAACTCTCAAATTAATTTGAAACTCACAAAGCCCTCAGGCACACTCAAAACATCCACACAAGTATATAAACCTCATACGAACTTGCTCGTAAGCTCAAAACATCAAAATAACGTCCACAATCAAGAATCAATCACCAAAATTCATAGTGCATGCCTTCAAGTTCAAGAACTTCAAAAATTCCAAAAAAGCACCAGATTCATGCCTAACCAACTCGAATCGCAAACAAATATTGCACACAAGTCCCAAACAATAAAATGAACCAACTCCAAGTTTTGGAACAACTATTTGAATTTGATATCATCAAATTCAACTCTCGGTCAAATTTATGAACTCCCAAAACCTTCAAATTGTCAACTTTAGACAATTAAGCTCAATATTTTTTAAAAACCTCAAAATCCGAACCCGAACATACGCCTAATTCCAAAATCATCATACAAACTTATACCATCAATTCACCAATCTGAGGTCGCTTTCTCAAAATTCAAACCTTGTCAATTCTTACAACTTAAGCATCCAATTATAAAACTAGTGTCTCAATCACTCTTAAACCTTCCTGAAACCAACCCAACCATCCTCGCATATCATCAAACAAAAAGTACAAATACGAAAAATATCAAATAGGGAAAGGGGCTTAAGTATACAAAACAAGTTGTCGTTTCATTACAATCACTTCCTAATTTGAACGACAAAAACCCCCTTCTTATGCAATTCTTCCATTATTGTCTTCTTTTTGTTTCCCACTGCTTCTGTGTTCTTTGATTTTTTAAATTATGAAACATTAGATTATCATTTTATAGATTCAAAATTTATTCGCCAAAAATTTCAGTAGATCAAACTACAAGAAAAAGAGTGAATCAATCATTTAGATCAGAAAAAAAAACATACTCGTTTCGGTTTAGATTATGTATTTTGATTTGACACAAAATATAAGAATAAAAGAAGACGTGTGAAATATGTGGTCCTAAAAGTTTAAGGAGCAAAATTTTTGTGGGGCTATGACATTTTTGTGGCTATAATAGCTGCTTATCATTAAAGGTAAAGTGGATAAATAAAAAATTTTAAGTTAAATATTTTTCAAATATAAAAATGTGTCATTCTTCCTGAAACGACTAATAAATAAAATGTGTCATTTAAATTGTGACAAAGGATATTACTTTTTATTTTTTCCTACCTTTTTTCTCGTCTCAGAGAACTGTGACATAAGTTTGAGAAACAGATAGTGAGGCAAAAAGGTGAATTAATTTGAAGACAAAAAGAAGTAAAAATTGATATTGCAATAAAGACCAAGGTGGTAATAAGAAGTCATAGGTAAACTTCGAGATTGTCACGATTCAAAAACTACCAATCGATCGTGATCGCCTATCTCATTTGATAAGTAATCCAAGCTTAACAATAGCAGAATAAAATAACAAAATAATGTAAATAACACAAATCTAAAGTCAATATTATAAATACACTACATTAATACACAAAATCCGCCAGAACTGCTCATACAGAATCATGGATTCTACAATGAAAATACAAGTCTGGAAATAAAAAATGAAAATATTGTCTAAATAATACTTCGTTTCTATTTACGTGAACTTATTTGACTCGACAGGGAGTTTAAGAAAAAATGAAGACTTTTTGAATTTGTGGTCCTAAACAAGTCAAAAAGGGGCCCAGAGTATTTGTGTGGTTATAAAAGCTTCAAATTAAGGGTAGAATTATATGTTTAAGTGAAATTATTTTCAAATTTAGAAAGGGGTCATTCTTTTTGGAATAGACCAAAAAGAAAATATGTTCACATAAATTGGAACAGAGGGAGTAATAATAGTAACTAGGAGTGGAAAACGGGTGGGTCAGATCGGGTCGAAAATGGGTAATAAAAATGGATAAAGTATCCGACTCGACCCATATTTAATACGGATTAACCGGCGGATAATATGGGTAACCATATTATCCATAACTTCTTGCATATGATCACTTTTGGGAGAATTCTTAGTCTCCCTAACTTGAGGAACCCCCAATTTGAGGCTTTACAAATGTAAATGTTAGACCCATTGGTTATCCATTTTCTAAATGGATAATATTGTTCTTATTCATATTTGACCCGTTTTTAAAAAGTTCATTATCCATCCCATTTTTTAGTGGATAATATGGGTCGTTAACTGTTTCCTTTTAACCATTTTGGCACCTCTAACAATAACTGATATGGAAAGAGACGTCAATGACTGCGATCGAAATGCAGCTCTACCTTGTCTCTTAGTAGCTTATAGCAATCACAACAACTCTCAGTTGGGTCCAACACCTGGATTTACACAATTAAGTGCAGAGTTTATTATGAGTACAACAACCCCATATACTCAACAAGTATCATAACTAACCTTGACTAGGTTATAGTGGAAAGAATTAACAATGATACTCACTAGTAACCTGCTCAGTTTATAAGTTGTACAAGTACAAAACAATGATACAAACTAGCCAAATTAAGCGTAAAACACGGATATAAACAAAATCAGCTCATATAGAAAAGATGTGCCAAATCCTGTGTCCATTAACAACTCAACATATAGAGAAGACATGCATTAAAAAATTAAATTAATATGCACAGGTAACATATAGAGAAGATATGTATCGTGCCTATTTCCTGTCAAATAGCATATATAGAACATATACAAAAAAAGGGCATGTATACATTCCAGAAATAGCATATAGAGAAGATATGTGATAAAACTTGTATATACCCAAGGTAATTGCAGATAGATAAAAGATGCAAGAACCTAAACACTAATCCATTTTTCTCGTAGCACGTGTACACCATCAAGATAAAAATACGAGGGGGTGACCCTAGGGGAATGTATTCTTATCCATACATTGCACAGACAACTCACGTGCCATATATAACAACCGCACTGATCACTCACTTTCTATCATAACTCAAACTGCATAGACAACTAACGTGTTATCAATATAATCCATATCACCCAGAAATCAAGTACAACAACATATATATATACGAATTATGAATACCAAATCATAAGCTTATTGAATAAAAGTTACATGCTAAGGTGTATTCATGTGCAAGTGCGCTACCCGAGCTCCGATGTAACGACCTGACCGGTCGTTCCGAGAGTTTAGTCTCATTTTCTCCATTTCTGCTTCATTCTTGTATGGTTCAACTCTTTTATGTTGCATTGGGTTGATTGGTTCGGGTTTGGAGTGATTGTGGAGATAAATGAGACACATAGTCTCTTACGTTGGTGATTTAGTTGAAAAAGTCAATCGGAAGTTGACTTATAGGTAAATGATCTCGAAATTTAGTTTTTATGGTTCTGATAGATTCGTTAAGTGATTTGGGATTTGGAAATGTATTCAGAATGTTATTTGGAGGTTCGTGGTAGAATTAGGCTTGAATTGGCGAAATTGAATTTTTGACAAATTCCGGTCGGCAGTGGAAAATTAGTTATCGGAGTCGGAATGGAATTTCGAAAGTTGGAATACATTCGTAGTATCTTTTGTGATGTGTGTGCAAAATTTCAGGTCATTCGGACGTGGTTTGGTTGGTTTCGGCATCGTTGCGAATTTCGGAAGTTTACAAATTCTTAAGCTTGAATCTCGGGTTAATTTGGTGTTTTGATATTGTTTTGAGTGTTCCGAGGGTTCGACTAAGTTCGGGTGATGTTACATGAGGTGTTGGTATATTTGGTTGAGGCCCCGAGGGGTTCGGGATGATTTCGGATGCCATCGGGGAGTTAGAACTTGGGGAAGTGCAGATGGTGCTGTTGTTCTAGTGTGGCCGTACTTGCGGCTTGGGAACCGCAGGTGCGAGCTCCGAAGGTGCGATAGTGGGGCGCAAGTGCGTTGAGTTCGGTAATTGCGAAGGCTGGAAGTTTAATGAAGAACCGCAAGTGCAGGTATTTTACGCAGATGCGGAGGTCGCATGAGTGAAATATTGACAGCAGATGAGGTTTAGTTGGGCAGAAAGGTATATAAGGACCCCTTCGCAAAATTGGGTTATTTTTCCACCATTTTTTTTGGACTTGGAGCTTTTTGAGGGATTTTGAAGAGGGATTCAAGGGGAATCACATTGAGGTAATGTTTCTGGACCTAAAACTTGATTCTATGGTAATTTTTAACTGTTTAAGCATGAAAGTGTGGGATTTAATGGTGAAAATTGGGAAAATTAGGGCTTGAAACTTGAGACTAAGAATTGGGTGATTGAGGGGTCAAGCGAAGTTAATTTTTGATGAATTTGGTATGTATGGACTCGTGAGAGGGTAAGGATTCTAGTTTTGTAATTTTATCGGATTCCGAGACGTGGGCCCGGGGTCGGGTTTGGCCAATTTCGAGATTTTTGATGTAAATTTGATTATTTTCGTGTGGGTTTTATTATTTTAGCGTATAGTGATGATATGAATCTGATTTTGAATAGATTCGGGACGATGTGAGGCCGAGTCGAGCAACAAGAGCATCACAGAGTAAATTTTCATCCGGTTTGAGGTAAGTAATGATTGTAATTTTTTTTCTGAGGGGTATGAAATCCCGGATTTCACATCGCTTCACTATTTTGAAGTGGCGCACATGCTGAGTGAAGAGCGTGTGGCGTGCACTGTTGGGGATTATGACTTGGTCCGTCCCGTAGCAACTATTAAGTTGCGTATTTGACTGAAAACTATATGTTATTTTGTATTTTAGAAAGTATTACTATGTTTTGGACTGAATGACCTATTTGGGCCTCGTGCTAAGTTGTTTGGACCCTTAGGGGCTTTTACTACTATTTCCTCACTGTTTTGATTTGAAAGCTACACTCAGTCATTATTTTACATGTTTGCTGTTTAATTGAGTTTCATTACTCCACTTGATTCATATGAAAGATGTTTTGGGACGAGTTCCCTATTTTTACTGAAATGCCCGAGTGGCTTGTGAAGTTTATGACTGAGTGAGGACGAGGGCCTGATTTGTGAGGATATGATATGGGATCGGGCTGCACGCCGCAGTATGTTATTGATAGGCTGAGTGACATAGTGATTGATGCCATGATTTGGCTTGTTATAACGCTTGGGTTGAAGGAGACCTTCCAGAGTTTGTACACCCCTAGTGAGCGCAGGTACCTACTGAATGCGAGTGCCGAGTGACGAGTGATTGGGAGGCATGAATGATTGTGAGGCTGCCCGAGGGACTGATTACGAGTGATTATGAGGTTTGCCTGAGGGATTGATTTTGAGTGATGTTATGCCCGAGGGGCGGTTTATGATACATGTTTTGCCCGAGAGGCTATTTATGATTTTTTTCACTTTCACTCTGAACTTCCAGAATTTCTATTGAAACTGTTGGAAAAATACTTTCAAATGATTTTTACTGAAATCGGCTTTTAAGCGTGATGATTTGACATATGTACTGTTAGGAAGAAGAGTTATATTTACTGTGAATATATAGCATGTACTTACGAGTTTCTTATTGCTCGGACCTTATGTACTTTTATTACTTACTGAGTTGGCGTACTCACATTACTCCCTGCACCTTGTGTGCAGATTCAGGTGCTAGGGCATCAGGGTGAGAGCTGATTTTACCTGTCTTAGAGATTTACGGATATTTGCGAGGTAGCTGCACGACGTCTGCAGTCTTGCCTTCTTCTTCTTGCTTTTGTAGCATTTATTTTTCCAGTTTTTATTTCCCTTAGATGCTCATGACTAGTGACTCCGGGATTTTGGGTTGCATTTAAATGTTTGGTATATCCTTACTTGCTTGGAAATGCTTAAATGAAAATTCTTATGAAGTATCAGATTAGTAATGAATTGAACGAAAGGTTTCTTTATGTTATAAGTAGTAAATTGGTTGGCCTAGTATCACGATAGGCGCCGTCACGGCCGGAGGGTTTAGGGGTCGTGACATCCGATTAGGTGATTACGCCTCAAAATAGTAATTTACACATGTGAATAGTAGATTATCCTAAACATGATATCTAACACAATTCAAGTAGCTTACAAAAGGGTACAAAACACATGAAGCATGATAACATGAAGCTTAGCAATCAATTCAAGGCGTAACATAGCCTAACCCCTACTCCAAGCATGGATAAAACCCAATGCATGTCCACATTCTCATCCTACACTTATGGATCACCTTTGGCATGTAGCCATCATTAAAATTTCAAGTAACTAGTGTCTCAAATCAAGTTTAGGCAAGATACTTACCTCAAACAATTCAAATCAATACTCTAAAAATGCCTTCCCACGCGGATCCACCTCGAATGACTCGAATCTAGTAAAAAATAACTCAATAAATCAGTTAAATCCATAGGAAACAATCCGAAATAATGAAGCTTTAATCTTTATAACAATACACAAAGTCAAACCAAAAAGTCAACCCGGGTACGCACCATATAACCCAACAAAACTCACAAATCTCGAACACCCATTTCAATATGAGTCCAAAGATACAAGTTTCATCCAAATCTGACCTCAAATCGGTCCCCAAATCTCTAATTTTATTCTCCAAAACCATAGAAAAAACTCCAAATAATGAAAAATTGACCAAACTCTTATTATATTAATTTTCCCAGCGATATTTGCTTTTGTAGACAAAATAGTCGCTTGTGCGGAACATTGCTCGCTTCTGCAAGTTCACTTAAGGCCTCGACCATCCGTACCTGCGGTCCACTATTCGCTTCTGCGGAAGCGCTTCTGTGCTCAATACATTGCAGAAGCGACATTGCTTTTGCGCAAATCCTTCCGCATCTGCAGACTCTGCTACCCCCAATCATACTTCTCTTCGACAGCCAACTGATCGCTTTTGCGGACTCGCACCTATGGACAACGCCAGGCATGTGCATAAACATAAGTAATAGACCTTCCAACAAGACCAAAATAATCTGAAACTCATGTGAAACACACCCGAGGCCCCAGGGACCCCTTCTAATAACACCAACAAGTCCTAATACCTTCCCCGAACATCTCTAAAATTTCACAACACGGAAATTAACATCAAAACCACGAATCATAGCTCAATTCAAGCTTAAAGAACTAATCAAACTTCCAATTTCACAACTCACGCCGAAGTACGTCTAACCAACTCAGAATGATCTCAAATTTTGAACACAAGTCCCAAATGAAATAAAGAATATATTCTATATCCCAGAAGAGCAATCCAAACCCGATATCATCCAAGTCAACATGCGGTAAATTCTATGAACCTTCCAAACCTTTAGTTTTTCAACTTTCGACAATTAGAGCCGAAAACAATCAAATACTATTCCGAGGTTGTTTGCGCAAAAGTCAAACTCCTATCAACTCAACCTTCCAACCTTGGGCCTAAGTGTTCCCAATTCAATCGAAAATTTTCTCAAAATCGAACCAACCATCCTGCAAGTCACAAAAAATAGACACACATACGAAAATCATCAAATAGGGGAACGGGGCTCAAATACACAAAATGACCGGCATGATCGTTGCATTCTTACCCTCTTAAACAATTTTCATTCTTAAACAAGTTTAGAATTATACCTGAGGTATAAAAAAGTGAGGATACCTGCTCCGCATCTCATACTCGGTCTCCCAAGTCACTTCCTTGACCGGTCGGCCTCTCAATTGAACCTTCACTGGTGCAATATCCTTCAACATCAACTTCTGAACCTACCTGTTCAAAATGGCCACCGACTCTTGATCATAAGTCAAATCCTTGTCCAACTGCACTGTGCTGAAATTTAGCACATGTAATAGATGCTCACAGTACTTCTGAAGCATGGATACATGAAATACCGGATGAACTCCCAATAAACTTGATGGAAAAGCAAGTCTTTAGGCCACCTCACCCATTCTCTCCGACACCTAGAAAGGACCAATATACTGAGGGCTCAACTTATCCTTCTTCCCAAAGCTCATCACACCCTTTATAGGCAAAACACGAAGAAGAACCCTCTCACCTTCCATGAATACCACATCTTGAGCCTTCCTATCAGCATAAATCTTTTTCCAGGACGGTGTTGTATGAAACCGCTCATGAATCAATTTTACCTTCTCCAAAGCATCACTAACTAGATTAGTGCCCAACAACCTAGCCTCCCAGGATCAAACCAACCAACTGGAGAACGACATCGCCTCCCATATAAGGCCTCATACGGAGCTATCTAGATACTCGACTGGTAGTTAACGGTAGAAACGGATCCCACTAGCCCTAGAATCAATGACACATGCTCTCAATATGTCCCCCAAGATCTGAATGGTACGCTAAGACTGCTCGTCCGTCTGGGAAGGGAATGTCGTACTCAGCTCAAACTGTGTGCCTAACACACGGTACACTGGTCTCCAAAAATGTGATGTAAACTGAGTTCCTGATCCATGATAATAGACACATGCACACCATGCAGGTGAACAATCTTTCTAAGATAAATCCGAGTCAACTACTCAGAAGTGTAGGAGGCCATGAGCGGAATGAAATGTGTAAACTTGGTCAGCCTGTCCATAATGACCCACACAACATCAAATCTCCTCAAAGTCCACGGCAGCCCAACCAAAAAATCCATAGTGATGCTTTCTCGCTTCTACTCCGGTATATCTAGTCTCTAAAGTAAACTACCCGGTATTTGATGCTCATACTTTATTTGCTGACATTACAAACACCGTGCAACATGCTCAACAATGTCTTTATTCATCTTTCTCCACCAATAATGTTGCTTCAAATCATGATACATCTTCGTAGCACTTGGGTAAATGCAACACCATGAACCATGAGCCTCCTCAAGAATCAACTCTCTCAAGCCATGAATATTAGGAACACGGATCTGACCCTGAAACCTCAAACACCCCATCATCACCAATGGTCACCTTTTTAGCATCACCGTGTTGCACTGTGTCCTTAAGGACAAGCAAGTAGGAATCATCATACTGATGCGCCTTAATACGCTCAACCAAATAGGATTGAGATACAACACAAGCAAGAACCCTGCTTGGCTCTAAAATGTCCAACCTAACCAACCTATTGGCTAACGATTGAACATCCATGGATAAAGGTCTCTCACCAACAGGAATGAATGCTAAACTCCCCATATTCACTTCCTTTCTACTCAAGGCGTCTGCAACCACATTGGACTTCCTTGGATGATAAAGAATGTTGATGTCATAGTCCTTCAATAGCTCAATCCACCTCCGTTGCCTCAAGTTCAGATCATTTTTCTTGAATTGATATTGAAGACTCCGGTGATCCGTATACACCTCACAAGGCATGCCATATAAGTAGTGCCTCCAAATCTTGAGCGCGTGCACAATAGCTGCTAACTCCAAATCATGCACTGGGTAGTTCTTCTCATGGGGCTTCAATTGACGTGAATCATAGGCAATCATCCTACTATCCTGCATCAACACACACCCAATTCCCACCCGCGAAGCATCACAATAGACTATATATGAACCAAATCCTGAAGGCAAAACCAACACTAGGACTATAGTCCAAGATATCTTGAGCTTATGAAAGCTCTCCTCACACTCGTCAAACCACCTGAATGGAGTACCCTTCTGGGTTAATTTAGTCAATGGGGCTGCGATGGATAAAAACCCATCCAGTAAAACACAGTGATAATACCCAGCCACCCTAGGAAGCTCCGGATCTTTATAGCGGTAGAAGGTCTAGGCTAATTTTAGACTGCCTCATTCTTTTTCGGATCCACCTTGATCCCCTCACTAAATACCACATGACCCAAGAACGCCACCGAGTCTAATCAAAACTTACACTTGGAGAACTTAGCATACAACTTCTGCTCCCTCAAAATCTGAAGCCTATTCTTAAAATGATGCTCGTGCTCCTCCCTACTAAGGGAATACACCAATATATCATCAATGAACAAAATAATGAGGGAATCCAAATATGGATGGAACACATTATTAATCAAATGCTTAAAGGCTATCGTGGCGTTAGTCAAGCTAAAAGACATCACTAAGAAGTCACAATGCCCATAATGTATCCTGGACGCTGTCTTAGGAATATCTGATGCGCTGATTTTTAACTGATGATATCTCGATCTTAAATCAATCTTCGAAAACACCCTAGCACCCCGAAGTTGATCAAATAAGTGATCAATACGCGACAATGGATACTTGTTCTTGATGGTCACCCTGTTTAATTGCCGGTAGTCAATACACATCCTTGTAGAACCATCCTTCTTCTTCACGAATAGTATCAAGCAATTTCTGCGACTGTTCCTTCAAATCTTTCAACTCTGTTGGCGCCATGCGATACGGTGGAACAAAGATAGATTGAGTGCCCAACACCAAATCAATACCATAATCAATATACATATCAGGTGGCATGTGCGATAGGTCTGCTGGAAACACGTCAGAGAACTCCCTCACCACTGGCACTGACTTAACAATTGGACTATTAGCACTAACATCCCTCAAAAAGGCAAGATACACCAAACACCATTTCTCAACCATCCGTTGAGCCTTCAAAAAAGAAATCACTCTAATAAGAGTGTGGACAACAAAACCCTTCCACTCTAACCTTGGCAACACCGACATAGCCAATGTCACGGTCTTAGAGGGATAATCAAGAATAGAATGATACGAAGATATTCAATCCATACCCAAGACCACTTCAAAATCAACCACACTAAGAAATAAAAGATCAACCCTCGTCATATATCCCCTAATGGTAACCACACGTGAATGATACACACAATCCACCATAATATAATCACCCATCGATGTAGATACATGAACAGGAATATCAAGAGAATCAGGATGCATATCAAAATAACGAGCAAAATATGATGACACATAAGAATAAGTGGAAGTAGAGTCAAATAGCATTAAAGTATCCCTGTGCCACACTAAAATAATACCTGGGATCACAGTGTCAGAAGCAACTACCTCTGGGCTGGTTGGAAATGCATAGCAACGGGCATGTCCACCTCCCAATTGACCTCCTCCTCTAGGGCAACCTCGGACAGGCTTAGCCCCACCCTAGTTGGCTTTGCGGGTGGTGTAGCTACTAGCACTAGAACCATAGATTGCATGCCTTACTACAATACACCACTCAAAAGCCTGGGGCAATCCACTCTTGAGATGACTCAACTCCCCTCACTCGAAACAACCTCTCATCTAACGAGGCTGTTGGTACTGGGACTGACCCCGATAACCCGAATATTTGCCTGTAGAACCCAGAGCTGATGAAGTGCAGTAGGAACTTTGTGCCAGCAGTGCGCTAAAAGAAGACTGACATGGGCGAGCACTATATGAATCATGACTATTTGATGAACTACGAGTAATCTAACGAACTGTCTGAGTGGGACTAAAAGGATGGCCTCTGCTGTGATGTGACTAGCCTCCAAACGAGGCACCACTAAAACCGCCCAAACCATAGGGCCTCTTGGCCTCCCGCTCCTCTCACTCAAGCCTGCGAATATGCTCCAGGCGCTTGGCGTTCTCAACCACCTAGATAAAACTAATATTTGTCTCGGCCTCTCGGGTCATAATATATCGAATACCATAGTTGAGGCTATCAATGAACTCCTGACTCTCTCCCTCTCAGTAGGGACCAAAAATACCAACTCTATGGATCTCAACTCATACTAAGTCACAGTTAAGCCCTCTTGGCGTAGGTACTTAAACTTTTATGCAACTCCTCTCTACGAGTGTGTGAATAAACTTCTCTAAGAAGAGAACTAAGAAATGATGCCATGTAAGTGGTGCTGCGCCAGCCGGCCTACTCGACTCAAAGGCCGCCACCACCTGTAAGCTAGCCCAGTCAGCTAAAAATTAGTGAAGTCAACTCTATTGGAGTTCACAAGACCCGTTGAACAAAGAGTCTGATGGCACTGATGAAGAAACCCTAAGCATCCTCTAACTCTTCTCCACTGAACTATGGAGGATGAAGTCTCTATAATCGCTCTGGCCTGTTCTGCTCCTCATCAGTCAAAGATGGCCCAATCTCCGCCCAAGCTACAATAACTGGCTGTAATGGTAGAACCCATGGTGTATGATAACCCTGAGCTAGATTCTCCCGTGTATAGGCAGTGGGAGTCTGGGATCCACCCCCAGCCTATGAGGGAGCTGGTGCAACTGGTATCATACATGTCTGAGCTAAGCTTGTACACGCACTCAAGATCTGGGCCAAAGCCTCCTGAAGACCAGGTATAGAAACAGGTACCGTCGGAGTCTGAGCTGGTCCCACCTGCTCAACAATATCCGGAACTTACTCCTCCACTGGAGTAACTGGCGGCTCCACAACTGTTGTTCTACCTGGGGCTCTAGCTGTAGCGCGTGCCCCACCTCGACCTCTACCTCGGCCCTGGCCCTTTACGGCCCTTACTGGAGGCACTGGTGCCTGTTCAGCTGATTCGTCTGACTATGTCCCCACCATCTGTGAGAGAGTAAGGTTCAAAACATAGGAAATAACAAATTCGTACGACAAGAATGAAGAAAAGTGAAGTTTTTAACAGTTTGGTAGCCTCTCGAAGATAAGTACAGACGTCACTGTATCGATCGCAAGACTCTACTAAACTTTCTCATGACGTGAACCTAGGGCTCTGATACCAACTCATCACGACTAAACAACCACCGCTTGGTCGTGATGGAGCCTATCGAACTTGCTTGCTCGGCAAGGCAAGCATAACAATAACATAATGAGATAGCAAAATGACGAAAATAACACAATTCTAAAGCCAATATCATAAATACACTACATTAATACACAAAATATACCAGAGCTGGTAATATAAATTATAAGCTCTACAATGGAAATATAAATCTAGAAATACAAAATGGAAATACTGTCTGAATGATAACAACAATAGCTGAATAGAAAGAGACGTCAAGGTGTAATATGCTATAGGAAACAATATCTAACATCAAAATCAAGTAGATATTACTTATCTTTCTATTAGAGAAATGATGCAGGAATCTAAACATAGATTAGCTTTCCTCATATCGCGAGTGCACCATCAAGAGAGAAAGTGTGACCCTAGGGGGGTGGATACTTATCCACACACTGCATGAACAACTCACGTGCCATAACTACACACATGCTATCATAACTCAAATTTTATGGACAACTCACGTGCTACCAATCAGTCCATATCACACAGAAATCATGTACATCAACATATGTATACGAATAATAAATACCAAATTATAAGCTTATGGAATGATAAAAGTGGCATGCTAAGGTGCATGCATGTGCAAGTGCGCTACCAAAGATTCGATTAGGCTATTACGTCTCAAAATAGTAATTTACACGTGTGAACATGAGATTATCCTAAAAATGATCTCTAAGGAAACTCAAGTAGCTCACAAAAGGGTATAAAACACATGAAGCATGATAACATGAAGCTTAGCAATCAATTCAAGGTATAACATAGCCTAAGTCCTACCTCGAGCATGGATAAAATCCGGTGCACGCACACATGCTCATCCCTCACATGTGCATCACCCTTGGCATATATCCATCATCAACAATTCAAGAAGCTAGTGCCTGAAACCAAGTTTAGAAAAGATACTTTTCACGCCCCAAACCTGGGGGGCGAGACCGGCACCCGGTGCCTCATCTATCATTGTGTACCAACTTGCGACTAAGGGAATCTGAACATATAATGTCATACTTTGGTCATGAACACATTGCAAGCCAATTTGCGAAGCAAAGTATAAAACTGAATGGAAGCTAATGCTGACTAAACATCAATATAAAGCTAGGCCGACAAGGCCGTCATAACTACTATAGCTGGTAAACCAACAAAATATACATACAAGTCCTACAAGCCCAACATACTGCATTAACTAACATATTATGTCTATAAGCCTCTACAAATGGATGTACTGTGATCGGAATAGGGCCCCGACCTACCCATACCCTATATACATATATACACAAGATGTATACAAAACTCTAGACCCGGAAACTTAGAAGAACGTGGAGCTTACTGATAAAGCTGAACTTTTGCAACACCTACTGAGGAGGTCTACTCGTCTTTCTGTCTGAA
Organism: Nicotiana paniculata; assembly: GCA_005239505.1. Taxonomy (NCBI): domain Eukaryota; kingdom Viridiplantae; phylum Streptophyta; class Magnoliopsida; order Solanales; family Solanaceae; genus Nicotiana; species Nicotiana paniculata. Next base: position 195,369 of record ML331899.1, read on the forward strand.
CCTGCATGCATGAAATGTAGCGTCCCCAGAAAAAGGGATGTCAGTACGAAATAACATACCGAGTATGCAAGGCAATAAAATAACTGAAAGCTGAAACTGAACTGAACTGATAATATAATAACTGAAAGTAACTGGGAGTCAATGATGATCTGGAGATATACTTGCATGTTGATACTGATTCAACTCTCTCAATATTGTAAATAAAATAGATGTCAGGCCCTATAAGGCTCGGAACGTGTAACTGACTCAACTCTCTCAATATAATGTGTATATATATACCCTCTGCTCTCTTGGCTAAAAGAACACAAAACTAAACTAAATATGAAGCCCCGACAAGGGAGAATACTATAACTTATGAGACTAGGATAATGTATATAAATTCGGGAGTATGAACTTCTCTTTATGCCTCGTTATCAAACACATGTAGTTACGAGATCATGCCAAAATGAAGGAAGGGCTTAACCTTAACATACCTAAGCCAATTCTCTTGACAATCCCTTTAACACACGTCAATTGCGACAATATGTAACGACGGATCGAAGTAGGGGAAAATTCGTGTGATATTCTTGAGAAAGATTGTACCATGATCTCTTAGAATAGTATCTCGCGATACTATTACATGATAATCTCGTGTGAATTCTATGTTGAAGGAGACCCGTTACTTGTAGATAAAGAGATCTTTGATAATCTCATATGAATTCCTTAATGAAGTAAAGATAAATAGATTCCAAGATAAAGAGATCTGTTACTTATGAATTCTTTGATGAAGTAAAGAGATCTTTAAAAGTGGTGAGCTCTATCCGTTCTTAGCAAGCTTAGCATCTTAGTGAGATAAGGAATCTCTAAATTTGTTGGTTTTGTGGGCCCGACATTAGGAAATGATTTGGCCACCAAATTCCTTAGATGTGCCACCTATGTTTAATGACTAATGAGTCATTTCTTGGGCTGCCACCTTAAGTTTATCCAAAATTACTATTAATTGACCAATAATCTCTTGATTAATTGTTAATCTCCCACTAAAATTAATAATTACCCGATTATCCATATAATTAGGAATTATCTCAAATTACTTAAAATACTACTCATTTTTAACACATTTTGTACACATTACTATTATGGTCATGTGGTCCCTTGTATGGCACTAGTCCATAAATATCGGGTATTTTAGCTCAGGCCGTATTTTATCCCAAAATGTCAAACTTCGACGAATATTCATTTTCTTCGATTTGCTTACCCTCTCACCTTCACGAATTTACTCATCACTTGTTTGAAATAGCATAATGTCTATAATCTCAAAATAATCTCATTCCCGAACTTACGTCGATTAGCTTATGACGAAACTTTAACGTACAAAAATGCGGGATGTATCATCTCATTTTCGAGCTTTCATCAATTTATTTATGGCGTACTTTCACGTACAAAAACATGGGGTGTAACATCATTCCCCCCTTTGGAACATTCGTCCTTGAATGTTGACTGATGCACTTATCATTCTCAGAACCTATGTCTTTGTAATACTTTAGTACTCTCCTTGCCATCTAGGCAACTGTTCTGTGAATAAACCCAAAGGCCAGGGCATTCCCCCCTTTAGGCCTCTTTTCCAAACCACGACTTGTGGTCGGAATCTTTCCAATCTCGTAAAGGCTTCCACCTTCTGTCATGCAGCCTGAATCACTTTTTCCTTGTATGTGCGTCTATGCAACTCTTCCCTCCAGCTTTTAGCTAATCTCTAAGCCTTACTTTGGGAACATATACAGAATTATGACAAGCTGTCCCTCTGGGCGTCATTAGATTTACTACATCTAAGCAGGTCATACTATACCATAACTCTTACTTCGATTTATTGTTACTGAGCTCTGCTACCAAACTCAAGGTTACTCTCGTTTCTTATTCTATATGTATAAATCTAAGTCCTTTAATAATTCTTCATTACTGTTCATCTTAAGAATGATGGCCTAATATCATCTCATACTTTGTAACTTTTATCCATTCATTGTTGATTTACCTCAATGTTGATCCATCATCTACCACTGATAACTTGACCTCTTATGTAACACTGTCGCTAGGGCTCACGTCGCATCGAGGAACATTTGAAGTGATTTTCCTGATCCACCTGAGGTCATACCATACTTCTATAACCGTATTTCGTAGCATCCCAATATGATTCACCTTATTTTAATCTTGTATCGTCCATGGAATCCTTTTTTCTTCAAATCATTACTTAATCTAAGTCCCAAACGTCATCCTTCATTTATCACAATTACACCCTCATTCTACTACCAGGGCAGCATTCCATCTCTTTTAAATGCTACTAGTCTTAGACTTCTTTGAGTTTATTTAGGCTATACTGAGCTTTAGAGAACCCATCAGCTCTCTTATTTTCATGGGCTTAATCCCGAGAACTTATCCATTCTCTTCACCTTCTTACTCTCCCTTTCTTATCCTTACTATTGTCTTCATAAAAACTTGTCGCTTTACTACACATATTCATTTATACTACTCGCAACCTTCCTTCAACTTGCTTGCACCACAGATTTCCTTATGTTATTTGGAACATCAAGCGAGACATCACATCGTCTCAAACTCTTCTTTACTCTTTTAACTAGACCTCTCGATACCTAGAAACCATAGGCTGGGAGGTATGCCACCAATGACACTGTTATCATTCCTGCATACTGAATCCCAACGCTTCTAGCCTTCTATCCGAAGTATGGATTATTTGCAACCTTTTGCATTTGAGTATCTCGTACGTTGTTCACCTTTACCTTACTTACCTTAAAATCTCGCATCACATCTTCTATCTCTTTTCATGACCTCGATTTCATACACGTATAATTCACATTCACAACTTGAAGCTCTATTATAATACTTGCACCTCTGGTGCATACATAATCCGTTGGAAGCTTCATACTGACTTCTTATGAGGTTGGTATTTTTCTAACTGACTTTGTCATAGAGCCATTATAGACTATGGTTTTTGTACTATCTCTCTTGTACTTCTGATATTAAGGGTGATCCTGCAATGTCTCGATCACGATTTCTATAATTTTCTAGATCCAATAATCAGACTCCTGATTTACTTAGTTGATGTAACTCTATAGTTTCCTCTTCCCTATGATCAACCTTTGTGTAGGATTAATCTATCTTCCGATCTGCGGCTCATGGTATTAGTTATTACTTTAGCCTTTCATGGATGCTATGGAATATCCAGGATACATTCTTCCAACAATTCAATCCTTTGTTTATGACCTGGACTCAATTCTTTCTTTTAACTTATACCGGAGTCTTCCACGGTTGTATGATTGTCAACATATATGATACATGGATAATACTCCGAAATCGCAAGTGCGTTCATAACGTAACTAACTCTGGATCATTGATCGAATAATTCCTTTCGTTCCTTCTCAGCTTTTTTTTAAACATAGGCAATTACTTTTCACAGTCTTTCTTCCCCTTGTTGCGTGCATACTTAACTTATCTTAGTGCCCATACATATTGGAATTCCATAAAACTCATATGATCTTAAATATCACTTTTGATTTTACTTCTCGTTCATTAGCCATGGTAGGTGCCACTTTCTTATGGAGTGCTTACAATGTTGTTGTGAGACTGTTGTTATAAGACCACTTCCTCTTTAGGTCACTGAGCTTAGGTTGAAGCATTCTTCCTTACTTCCCCATCTAGTCTCATTGTAGTACTTAGGGAGGACCCTCTGACTCTGTAAATCTGCGAGCTTATTACATCGTATACTCGACGGAATTTTTGATATCCTTCCTCGCCTATAATTATCTGTAGTTACTTACCTCCACGCCCTTGTGCTTGTAGGGTTGCTTCTTAACTGCTATTTTGGTTGTCTTCCCAGTGGCATTTTCTTTTATTTCCATAACACTCATATGTTACCTTTAACTTCCTCAACTCTTATCTGAATATATCTCAAGTATTACAATGCCATAACTGTGAGGCTGAATTTACTATATTGGGTTTTACTATGTTTATCTTGCATGATCTGCTGATTTGTCTGCAACCTCTTGTCTATCCATAACTAGGCTCTTCTTAAATCAATTACTAACTACTTGTTGGCCCATTCTCACATCAATGTTCCACGTAATCTTTCTTGGGTTATTTCCTTTATCTTAACTTACGTCTCGCACTGGCTCCTTATTTATCAATAATATCTTAGGCAGGAACCCTTACTTCATCTCCTTGATGTCGTTCTTGCATAATTTTAAGGAATCGTAGCATATCTATAGGATTTGAATAAGTGTTATCTCATTCTTTTTTCATTTTTTTTACCGCATTCTTCCTTTACCATTCCATGATTACTAGAACCACTAAATTTTGACTTCATGCCACATTACTCCATATTCCCCCCTTTAGGGGAGTACTAAGATTTAGTGTTACGATAATCTAAGTATAGATGTTTTACCTTTTCATCGTTGGCGTCTTTCACTTCATCGATGACCCTTACTTACCTTGCGGAAATCCTTCTATACCAATGATAACAAAATTCCTTACTCACAAGGATGGCACTTAGTGTAACTGGAACACATAGTCCCTTAAGCTTAACTTTGCTCACATTTCTTAATTTAGAGAAGTGTCTTCCTGAATGACCTTTAAGGGTTGTTTTTCTGTCGTCCATTCTTTTATTGCGGGAACGCAATCTCTAGAATTCTCATAATGCCGACTATTATCAAATCACTCGATCCCTAATTCATGTTTAGTTTATCTTGTTCCCCAGTCCATACTGATTTTTGTTACTCTGGGGTCTAACTTTTCCTTTTGGTAGTCGCGTTAGAGTCACGAACTTATTTCTCGAATTGAGGATATACTTTACGGCCTATACTCTTTTTTTGTCTCAAGGTCTGTCACCTCTTGTCTTTTCCTTCACTTGACTATAGACTATGTAATTCTATCATCTTTTTGATCTACCGTTGTCGTCCATGTATAACATCTTACTCATATTGCTTCATAACTCTCTTCTTATTTCCCGCTAACATTTATGTCTATCACTTTATTATGAAAACTCGAACAAAACATTCTTTTGCTTTTATCTCCCCTTGCTCCATCCATTGGCTCTTCGAATTGCCTGACATTCTTTCTCTACTAGGGACGAGAGTCACACTAAGGTAATATTTATCCCTTCAAGGCTTCCAGTGCCTATCTTTGTAGTACTCATATCTAGCTGTACTATTTTAGAGTGCACCATCTGGGTGTATCACAAGGAGATCTATTACCATGTTTGCACTAACTATCCTTCGGAAATGTCAACTAACACTAACAACCCATCCACCATTTTGGGTTACTCTAACCCCAGTCGGATCCTGATATCCTCTCCTTCTCTTCAACTACACCTGTTAATTTCCATAAGGCATAACTGAGATGGGTGTGTCCGATTGTACATACCTCTGCTACTGTTGAAGGTAACTCAAAATGCTTATATCTCCCTTCCTGAATGGTAAATAATGATAATCTTCACTAGCTGGGTATCTCGTACCCTTCTTCATCTTGATTCTTTTACTTGTTAAAACTTGTATCTACCTTCTGATTCTCTCATTGCTTTTTACCATATGGGTGGATAGATATTCTTGCCTTAAAGCTCCTGGTCAAAAACCCTGAACGTCTTAGTACACACATGTTCTGCTGAAGACCTCACATTTATTCATCATAAACACGATACAAAATCGAGTTCCTCTAACTCAAATCTTCCACAACCACATGTAATCTCTTACCAACTGTATTTTGGATGTAGGTATCGTCTTATTATGAGTAAAATAGAGTTTAAAATTTTGAATTCTTACAACTTAGCTCTATCACACGATCTAGACTAAGAAGAAAGAGTGATAGTCCTAACTGCCCTGTAGCCTCCTGCTTATAAGTGTGGTGAACAACACACCCATAAACAAGACTCTACTAGACACGGCTTGTAGACTCCCTAGGACAGAACTGCTCTGATACCACTTTTGTCACGCCACGAACCTGGGGGGCGACCTATCCTTGCGTACCAACTTGTGACTAAGGGACTCTGAAAATATAATGTCATACTTTGTTCATGGACACATTGCAAGACAATTTGCGAAGCAAAGTATAAAACTAAATGGAAGTTAACACTGACTAAACATCATACAAAGTTGGGTCGACAAGTCCGTCACAACTACTATAGCTGATAAACCAACAAAATATACATACAAGGCCTACAATCCCAACATACTGCATTAACTAATAGGATATGCATACAAGCCTCTACTGATGGATGTACTGTGATCGAAATAGAGCCCCGACCTACCCATACCCTATATATATATATATACACAAGATGTACACAAAACTCTAGACTCAACAACTCGAAGGACATGGAGCTTACCGATAAAGCTGAACTCGGGAAACACAAACTGAGGAGGTCTACCCGTCTGTCTGTCTGAACCTGCACGCATGAAATGCAGCGTCCCCAGAAAAAGGGACGCCAAAACGAAATAATGTACCGAGTTTTCAAGGAAATAAAATAACTGAAAGCTGAAACTGAACTGATAATATAATAACTGAAAGCAACTGGGAGTCAAAGATGATATGGAGATATACTTACCTGCTGATACTGACTCAACTATCTCAATATAGTAAATAAAATAGATATCCGGCCTTATAAGGCTCGAAACGTGTAACTGATCTGCCATAGTAGGCTCGTACATAGGCGCTCGACCATACTAGGCTCTGTATCTCGGCCATGCTTGGATCGCTCATAGGCTCTCGGTCACAGTAGGCTCGGTATATAACTTACCATATGATATTAGGTTGCCCATCGATTATAGCTCGATGGTGGTGAAAATACTTTAATACTGTGTATATATATACTCTCTGCTCTCTTGGCTAAAAGAAGACAAAGTAAACTGAATATGAAGCCCCGATAAGGGAGAATGTAACTTATGAGACTAGGATAATGTATATAAATTCGGGAGTATGAAATTCTATTTATGCCTCGTTATCAAACACATGTAGTTATGAGATCATGCCAAAATGAAATAAGGGCTTAACCTTAACATACCTGAGCTTATTCTCTTGACAATCCCTTTAACACACGTCAATTGCGACAACATGTAACGACATATCGAAGTAGGGGAAAATCTGTGTGATATTCTTGAGAAATATTGTACCGTGATCTCTTAGAATTGCATCTCGTGCTGCTATTGCATGATAATCTCGTGTGAATTTTGTGTTGAAGGAGACCCGTTACTCGTAGATAAAGAGATCTTTGATAATCTCATATGAATTCCTTAATGAAGTAAAGATAAAGATATCCGTTACTTATGTATTCTTTGATGAAGTAAAGAGATCTTTAAAAGTGGTGAGCTCCATCCGTTCTTAGCAAGCTTAGCATCTTAGTGAGATAAGAAATCTCTAAATTTGTTGGTTTTGTGGGACCCACATTAGGAAATGATTTGGCCACCAAATTCCTTAGATGTGCCATTTATTTTTAATGACTAATGAGTCATTGCTTGGGCTGCCACGTTAGGCACCTTAAGCTTATCCAAAATAATTATTAATTGACCACTAATCTCTTGATTAATTGTTAATCTCCCACTAAAATTAATAATTACCCGATTATCTACATAATTAGGAATTATCTCAAATTACTTAAAATACTACTCACTTTTAATACACTTTATACACCTTGCTATTATGATCATGTGGTACCTTGTATGACACTAGTCTATAAATACCAGATATTTTACCTCGGGCTCCCAAAATGTCAAACTTCGACAAAAATTTATTTTCTTAGATTTGCTTACCCTCTCACCTTCACGACTTTATTCATCACTTGTTTGAAATAGCATAATGCCTATAATCTCAAAATAATCTTATTCCCGAACTTACATCGATTAGCTTACGACGAAATTTTAACGTACAAAAATGCGGGATATAACATCTCATTTCTGAACTTTTATCAATTTATTCATGGCGTACTTTCACGTACGAAAATATGGGGTGTAACAATACTTACCTCAAACAAGCCAAATCTATACTCTAGGAATGCCTTCCCACGGGAATCGACCTCTAAATGACTCCAATCTAGTAAATTAAAATAACTCAATAAATCAACTAAAACCATAGGAAACAATCCCTAATAGTAATGCTTTGATATTTATAATACACAAAGTCAACCCGAACCCAAACCCCATAACCCGACAAAACACACAAATTACGTACACCTATTTCAATACGAGTTTGAACATACAATTTTCATCCAAACCTGACCTCAAATCGACTCCCAAATCTCTAATTTTTACTCTCCAAAATTATAAAAAAAAACCAAAATTTCTCTATCAAGGCATATAGTATAGGTGTAATATTCCATGGGAAACAAGATCTAACATCAAAATCGAGTAGATTCCCTTCAAAGTGTGGTGAATAGCTCTTCAAAAATCGCCTCTAGTTGAGCTCCAAACCTCCAAATAATGAAAAATAGACCAAACCGTCATCATTTAATATGCCCAACAATTTTTGCTTTTGCAGACAAAATAGTTTCTTCTACCACTTCGCTTCTGTGGAACATTCTTGATTATGTGAGTTCAATTAAGGCCCCTACCATCCGCACATGCGCTCAACTGTACGCTTCTGCACTCAATACGTCGCAGAAGCGACACTGCTTCCATGCAAATACTTATGCATTTGCGGATTCTGCTTCCCCATTCATACTTCACTTCTACTGCCAATTGTCCGCTTCTGTGGGCTCGCTCCAGCAGAAAAAAGCGAAAACATCAGTAAAAGACATGCCAACAAGACCAATATGATTCGAAACTCATCCGAAACACACTCGAGGCCTCTGGAACCACATCCTATCACACCACCAAGTCCTAATACCTTCTCCAAACCTATCCAAAATCTCAATACATTGAAATTAACATCAAAATCATGAATCACACCTCAATTCAAGTTTATAGAACAAATCAAACTTCTACTTTAAAAACTCATGCCGAAATACGTCTAACAACTCAGAATGACCTCAAATTTTGCATACAAGTCCCAAATGACATAACAAACCTATTGAAGTTCCCGAAAAAATAATTCTAACCCGATATCATGCAAATCAACTTCCGGTCAAATCTATAAACCTTCCAAACCTTCAACTTTTCAACTTTTGATAATTAGAGCCAAAACAACTTAAGAACCTTCAAATTCAAATGCGGACATGCACCTATGTCCAAAATTATCATAGGAACCTATTAGAACCATCAAAACACCATTTTGGGATCGTCTACACAAAGTCAATCTCCGGTCAACGCTTCTAACTTAAACTTTCAACTAATTAAGTGTTCCCAATTCAATCTAAAACCTTCTCGAAATCGAACCGACCATCCCCAGAAGTAATAAAAATAACAAACACACGTACAACAATTATCAAATAGGTAAATGGGACTCAAATACGTAGAACGACCGATCGGGTCGTTATAAAGATACTAAGGTTTCTCTATTAAGCATGCAACCGACAATTACGATTCAGCTAGCACAACATGAGAGATTCACCTTTACTTCTTGTAACGTAAGTAATGTGTGGAAAGGATATTAGGAACAATTACAGTTAGATTATCCTATAAATACTCTTTCTTTTTCCCCGTTGCAGAGGATTCTAATCCATACTCTAATTTTAAAAGTATACTAGAATTATCTGTCTCTACTGTTCATCGGCTCTCGCTTACTTTAGAGTAAAAAAAAAAGAATCTTTTTCCCTGTTCTTTACTTATTTTGTTATTTTACAAACATTGTTATTAATATTATTATACCGTTTTTATCAATAAAGGTTCATTTTCTTTGGTTTAATTAGATTGCTTGTGACCTGGTTTTAATAATTTAATTTCTTTATCTAACAAATATTTTTTTGTTTAACAATTTGACTCTTACCTTGGGGCACTAAGTAACTGTATAATTATTTCAATGCTTTTCTGATCCTTTGGCTGATTTTCTATTTGTTGTTAGTGAAGCATCATGGTTGGAGATCAAAGTAGATTGTTTACGATACGGGATTGGAAAGTCTAGCTACGCATTGCGTTTGTGTCACATTTGTGGCCACCGAATTTGCGATGGATTCTACGTATTTGCGAGGGTTGTATCGCTTTGCGAAGGCCATTGTCGCATTTGCGACGTTTGCTATTCAGGGGCTCAGTTTGCATTTGTAATCCCGTTGTCTCTTTTGCAAGGTTCGCATCTGCGAAACCCTCCTTGTAAATGCAATATTTGTAGTTGGGTATTAAGTGGTATTTTGGATTTTTAACTTGTTTTCTCATATTTTGAACCCTCGACTTGGAGATGGGCGATTTTGGTTTGGATATTTTCACACAAGACTTTGGGGTAAGTGATTTTTACTCATTCTTGATATCATTTCAAAAATCCACATGGATTAATTACACCCAAACACATGGAATTTTTAGGTAAATTTGAGGTTTCTGCCTACAATTTAAGAAAGTAAAAATCAAGGTTTTGAGCTATGATTTGGACTTGGATTTGAAAACCAACCCAATATTTGGACTCATGGGGTAATGGATAGTTGGGATCTATCCCTTACTCGGGTTTTGACCATCTAGGCCTGGATTGAAATTTGTTGACTTTTTGGGAATTGAATAAAAATTGAAGCTTTATGATTATTATTTGGAATTGATTCATATAGGTTTGTTTGATGTTATTGAGCTATTTTTGGCTAGATTCAATCCGGTTGGAGGTAATTTCTAAGGGAACGTGTTCTTGGAGTATTGATTTTGGCTCGTTTGAGGTAAGTATCTTGCCTAATTTTATCGTGAGAAAATACCCCTTAGGATGTGACTTTATTTGGCCAATTAGGATGTGTGAAAATCGATGTATATGCAAGGTGACGAGCATATATGTATGTGCTATGTATGATTTCGACCGGAATAGGCGTAGGCTTCTGTTATGCCTTGATTTGATAGCATCCTATCATAATGATTCCTGTTTTATTCATTTGTATAACTACGTGAACTCCTTGAATCATGTTAGAGACCATTTATAGGTTTGATATCCTAGTTGAGCATGATATTTGTTATTGTATGACGTACCCGCCTAATACGTTAAACTGAGCAAAAAACATAACTAGACAAAATTATAGAAAATTTTTCGCTGATGTAGTAGCATTAGGTCTTTTACACATAAGGCAAGAAAATATTTATATTCCTAGCTAAAATTCTTTAAACATTGTACCTTAAATCACACATCATTCATAGTTTCAGTTACCTACTTCTCCTTAATTAAGATAATTAGTCCTTAATGTCAGACAATCTTCATATTCGTAACTGCCGTATTCCATAGATTCTATACGCCATCTATTATTATATGAAGAGATGAGAAGCAACTAATAAGAAGCAAACAACTGTAATATCTCGTATACCTTTTAGTGCCATGAAATATCTCGTAAATAGAAATTATTTCATGTATAATTACACGTGATGTATAACATGTATAAATTATACCCTAAATAATCCGACTATCTTGATGGTATAACAACTCTACATATAGTATAACATGTATCTTTTTAGTATAAATCATGTATAATTTATCATATCATTGTACATCACGTGTAATTATACATGAAGTAATTTCTTTTTAATATTGTGGAATGACCGAGAGAAATATACATGCCTAATTGATTGCATATTGTGATAGATTGAGTGATTTGACAAAATAAGACGAGAGAAGGAGATAATACAAAGAGAAAGGAGATCTGATTTCTTTTGACAACTAGAGAGAGTGTGAAATTTTAAATATACTATGATTTGTGCATTTTTCCATGGTCACTAATTATTTGCTTATCTTGAATATATGTTCTAATTGTAAAAAAATCTTCCGTTTATGTTAAAAAATAAAGTTTGCTATTCCCTCCGGTCCACAATAAGTGATTTTTTAGCTTTTTCTTTTGTAGTCCAAAATAAGTGATTTTTTCAGATTTTAAGAATGAATTAATTATTTTTTTCCTACATTGCCCTTGGAGTAAGTAATGTTGAAGTATGTGTTAGGAGTGCTATGTGATGAGATAGTAAAAGTTAATATGATCAATTTCATTGATAATTAATGTTAAAAGGTAAATTTCTTAATATATGTAAAAACAACCAAAAAATCACTTATTTTAAACCGGAGGGAGTAATAATTTCTTAAATATTAGTGCTCAGCCGTGTATATTTCTCTTAAAATTAAGCTATGTTGGAGGCTAACTAACTTAAACCTTGTTTGGGTGGTTGTTACCCATTGTATTGTATATGTTTGTTTTGATTGTTACTTAAATTTTATCGTATCGTATCGTATCATATCGTTAAATTTGTCGTTACATAACGACGAAATGTGCTATTTTATGTAATGACCGATTTGGTGTGGTCGCATCGTTACCTAGTCTTTTTCTCTCAATCTCACCCTTCATTATTATTGAATAATTTTATTTTATCATTTATCCTATCTTTTTATATAATAATTTTACCCTGTATCATAATTTTCTTTATAATATTGCAAGTTTATACTTTATATTATTGGTGCGTGATATCATGAACAATGACAAACGATATAATATATCTAAATATTATATTTATCAAATAATATAGTATAATACAATACAGTATGGTACGATACATAACAACCAAACAAACAAGCTGTTAATGTCTGAAGTTTGCATTAAAACTGTGTCTTAACGTGAACAGATGGCTAAATTTTAAATCTTTTGTAAATGTCTGACTATTCTTCAAATAGCAGTGTTAAAAACGGCTACTCGTGCGCACTCCCCAATCAGACCCATAAAAAGGGCCCGTGACCCAACTATGAACTAACGGGTACCGTAAAAATTAACGACAGTATTTGATTCACTCTCTCATTCCGGAACCGCCCAGGTCTTGACTCTGTCAGCTATGCTAGGGTTTTGTTCTTCTTTCCTTTTTCAGCTCTCTTGAGAGATAGTAGCAAATTTAGTTCCTATACTCAAAAAATTTATAGGTCGGTTGATTCAGATTTGTTCTATAGAGTCTTCATATTTTTTTTTGGTTGTATCTCTTTGTTATTCATTTCCGAATAACGAAAAAAAATGGAGTTTGGACGAAAGAGAATAGTAGATGGTTCCTTTGCAGGAAACGGAGGAATGAAAAAATCAAGAAATGGTTAGTTTTTCTCTCTTTATTTTTTGCTTATCCTTTCTATTTGTTTCCATCATTGTGTCAATTTTTTTAGAACTGTGTGTTTCGAGAATTTCGAGCTCCGTCCGGATAGCCTTGTTTGACTGAAGCATGGAGTTTAAGAAAGGAAAGACTTTTGAGATTTGTGGTTTAAATTAAGTTATAGACATTTATGTGACTTTAGATCATCTCGTTAAGGTAAAATGAGAATTTGTAAGTTAAATTGTAACTAAATATAGCAAGATATTATTCATTTTGGACAAATTAATAAGAAAAGTGTTCCGCATAAAATAGTAATATATTATTTGTAATGAATTTAAAAATATGGATTTTCATAGTAATCTGTTAGTGTAGAAGTAACAACAACAATAAACCCGGTGTAATCCCATAAGTGGGGTCCGAGGAGGGTAATGTGTATAATCTGTTTGTGTAGAAGTACATGTTTAAATTATGTTGTCTGTGAATTGTTAACTGAAGAAAGATAATCAATCTTTTGCAACAGAATCAGAATCCTTTACGAGTGGTGTAGGAAGCAAATCAAAGCCATGCATGAAGTTTTACAGGTTTCATACTTAATCCATCTAAAAAAAAAAGGATTCTCCATTCAATTCCATACATGGTAATATTTGTAATGTTTAAAATGATAATATATAGTATGATGAGCAAGTGCCCTTGTCATTGTCTCATTGATCTGCTGACTTCTATGTTATATGGCTAATGTTATTTTGTGTAACTGCATAAGGTGTCATAGAAACAGAAAATAGAAAGATCTATGCCTAGCATGATGGTCTTAAGTAGGTTAATTGCTTGATAAAATTGATGACTGGATTCAATTATAGTATGCTATGGTTCATTTGTGAATCTGTAATAGCGATACTTATTCATGGTGTTAAAAACTGATATAAGTTGCATAAGTAATAGGTTGAAGTATAATTAGCAGTGGTACTGTGTAACTCTATTTTAAATAAGCTTAGAGGCTATTATTGAGCAACAAGTTCAAGTTTCAAGAAAAGAATAAACACAAAAAAGGAGCCCGAGATTCAAAGCTGGAATCTTCCTACTCTTTTTAGTTGGGACAAAGCATCCTATCATATTGGAGCCCGAGATTCAAAGCTGGAATCTTCCTACTATTTTAGTTGGGACAAAGCATCCTATCATATTGATTTCTTCTCCCTCCAATCCTTCTTTCAGTTAAGTTCCTCCCATATAGATGATTTACATACCCAGCTCAACATTTTTGGAAAACAATCATATCAAACATTCAGATGAGAATTGACATTCAGTTTAGTGAAACCTAGGACCAGACCAAACTAATAGGAAGAAGCCAAGCTGTCTATAAAGTTGCCGTTTTTGCTGACGGACTAAAATGCAACATTAGCGACCTAGTTTGATGCGGAACACATAGCACGTGCTTCCAAACAGTCACAAATGACTATTAATATTCGACCCATGCAAGAAGTTTGTGAGGTGCCATTGCAGGTTGGATTTTTAAGAATAAGGGAAGAGGCATAAAAAACTTAAAGGGCAGATGCTGCCACAACAAGGTGAGAAAAAAGAAAAAAAGCATTGTCAATGAAGTGGAAGTGCAGTTGATGAATTCTGTACAGAAAGTGATATATTTCTGTGAGTTGGAAGGTATAGCACGTAGGGAAACATTAGATCATTCATCATCCTGAACAATGTTGGTCATGTAAATAAGATAGTCTCCGGAGTTTGAATGTCAGGTATGTATATGTGATGTTATGAGGAAAGGTATCTCTTTGTTAAAGGTGGTGTTGAAGTGAGATGTGAGAGGAGCTTAAACATTGATAAGTCTCTTCGCCCGCCTACAAGTATCATAATCTTCAGTCTTGTGGTAAAGGGTTTGCTTGGTGATTTTATTCTAGATTTCAGTTGAAGGTAATATAGGAGATACTATGATGCCAAACGCGATCTTGTTTTACTCTTTCTACTCCGTCAAGAGCGCGCGCGCGCACACACACATTATATATATATATATAGAGAGAGAGAGAGACCTGCCGTTCACATTTGTTGGTTTTATATTTTTGCGTTTATGGAACAATCCATATTTTACTTTGTATACTGTTTGCTTAAACCATGACATAGCATAATAAAAATAGCATTTGGACATTGCATTCGCTGGTCATTTTTATTTTCTTTTGGAAGCAAACAATGTTGCGACTATTTCCCTTCATAAGGAAAATCTCACCCAAGTTGTACATACATATATGCTTTTTCATTTATATAATTCTAGGAAAGCTAGTAGTATCGCTTGGATATCTCTTTATGGATGAACTTCAAAGGGCTGGTTCTTTATGAGAAAAACATTGCATCCAATGGTCAACCAACATCGCGAGATTCCTTTAGTTTGTGTTCGTCAGTCATTAGAGCTCATTAGCGATGTCATGCCTTTGTCTCTTGTCCTTGTTTTAGACTGTTCTTCAGTTTGCATTTAATCATCCTTTCTGTGAGTCGTTTGGGCAATATACTGGATTTTATTTAGGAGGAACTGTGTTTTATTAAATAACATAAACTGTCTTACTTGTATGTTCGATTCACAGTGCTTTCCCTGTCATTCTTCTGTGATTTCAGTGAAACTAAAACTAATATCCTTGACGTGTTTGCGTTGTGTCCAATTATGTGATTCTGTATTAGCATATTCTCATGGTCTCTCATGTAGTGATGAAGTTTACTTGAGCTGCAGTTAGTGGTGAAATTTTTTTGAGAAGCAGTAGTGATCAATGTTGTCAGTCTAATGCCTCTTTCTTCTGATATTTTATTTTCAATCATCTTTTATCCTGCAAGTTGAACTACTGAATACTACGTAATTAGAAAAAAAGTTGAACTAGTAAATACTGAATTAGTTCTGTGAACTGTTGTTCTCAACATGCCAATCACTCACTTGTATCCGCTTATGTGGAAATGATGCTCTTAACTTATTTTGCATCTCAGCTCTTGATGCTCAATGTTAATGTGCCTTCTGGTTTGTGATTCTGTTTAATTCTTTTTTAACCCCATCTTGTAATTGATGTAGCACTTCTGGATGCTCATATGGGGAGGGATGCCACTTTCTTCACTATGTTCCTGGCTATAGTGCAATGAGTCAAATATCAAACATGGGATTGAACCCAGCAGTTCCCGTTGGAAGGAATCGTGCCCCTTTTAGTGATGGTCCTGCTTCAACCATGAAGTCCAAGCTTTGCAACAAGTATAACACTGCAGAAGGATGCAACTTTGGTGAAAAATGCCATTTTGCCCATAGTGAGATGGAGATTGGGAAGCCAGTGGCACCGGCTTATGATGATTTCCAAGCAGCAGGACCTCCGAGTAGGTTTCCTGGGTATCATAAACCATCCCAACCCAGTCCAGCTGCAACAGACTTTGGTGCATCTGCAACAACTACAATTAGCATAGATGCCGCTCTTGCTGGAACCATCATTGGGAAGAATGGCGTGAACTCAAAACAGATTTGTCGGCTTACTGGTGTCAAGCTCTCCATAAAGGAGCATGAAATGGATTCCAATAGAAGGAACATTGAGCTCCAGGGAACGTTTGATCAGATTAATCAGGCTAGTGCTATGGTCCGGGAGATCATATCAAATGTTGGCGCCCCTACGGGTGGGCCAAAAAACACTGGTCCATTCGCTCGGGGGCCTGCTGGCCCATTCAAGACAAAGATGTGTTCGAACTTCTCTAAAGGTTCATGCACTTTTGGAGAAAAATGCCATTTTGCTCATGGTGCTAGTGAGCTGCAGAAGCCTTTGGCTTGATCTTCACAGCTTTATGTATTAGCAAAGATTGTTTTACCATAGGAAATTGGATAAACCTTGGAAATGTCTGAAAGAGAATTATTTCGCTTATCATGGTCTGAGTTTTGTCCAGTTGTATTACTAGCCAATTCTGTCACAGCTGGTTTTGGTACAACAGATAGAATAGTCCATAATTAAATGAGCATTTGCACGATATTCAATAAGTGCTGCTTTTCAGACGTCGAATGACTCGGTCACCTTATAATGTATCTCTCTTATTTCAAAGGATCAAATGGCTTTTGATTATCAATGTTAACTAGTCTTTGTGACGACAAACACCAAGTCCTGAAAGGTGACTGAATTGAATGGGAATCACCAAAACGGATGCGACGGCTCTTAATTATATCAAGTGTAGAAAATGATTTCCTCGTGCTTTTTCCCATTTATCCTTGAATTTTATCTCTCATGCTGGTACTTCTTGTGTTACTAAAAATGAATAAGGAGAGACGAAACATGCCACACATTGCGTGAGTTCTTACTCGATATATTATGTTAGCATACCAATACCTATCAATCCAACTCTTGTGCAATAAACCGCGCAGCTATTCTGATTGAAAGATGTCTTATTTTTCGTTTCCCTTGGACACCGTTGCAGCCTTAGTTAAAAGTTTGAAAGGCTGACAATGTGTTATCCAGAAACAGTCCATCGGAGTATAATCATTAAAAGATAGTTGAAGCAATAGAGGGAAAAGGAAACAACTAAATGGAGGATCTTACAGGACTCTTGTGCTATGCCTTGATGCTCTGTAGTGGCATGTAGATGTGGAGGCTCATACTAGTGAACCCATTTGAATGTCCACAGAAATGCAGTATGAATCATTTCCCGCTTAGTGCTCCTCCTTTTGTTTTTCCCCACTTACTTATAGCTTTTTTTTGGGCCAAAAGTGCTTTTTTTGGCCGAAAGCACTTTTGGCTAAAAATTGAGGTGTTTGGCTAAACTTTTGGAAGGAAAAAAAGTGTTTTTGAGAAGCAGAAACAATTTTTGAGATGCAGAAAAAAGTAGTTTCTTTCCAAAGCACTTTTCTGAGAAGCACTTTTGAAAAAAATATACTTAGAAGCAGTTTTCAAAAGCTTGGCCAAACACTAATTACTGTTCAAAAGTGCTTTGGAAAAACACTTCTCAGAATAAGCTGATTTTAGAAGCTTGGCCAAACAGACTATTAGATGTCTGCCGGAGTGTTGAGGCAAGCAGATGAGTTAGTTATATCTCATGTTATTTATTTTGATAGTAGAAGCTTTAAGCAGAATGATGGTCAGGGCAGCCATAAGAAGAAGGCATTTGAGGCAAACAGGAAAAGCATTCTCATGTAGAATTGGCTCCATCAGACAACTTACTTGGGCAATACATAGAGATGGAATGAGACTTTGATCAAGAGTACCTTATCAAGCATCCCCAACTGACTAAGCATAGCATGGCAAAAAACGGAGAAGGAACTTCTCACAGAGAATTGCACACAAGTACAATTCAAGTAACCAACCCATAAAGAACTGATCATCGCCAGACATCACTCTTCTTACATCTCAATCTTCTTTTTGGAGTACAATGGGTTTATGTCAGGAATTGATTGATGCTACGATGGAAATTTAAAACGGAAGACTGAAGGAAAGAACGAGAGGTGAAACCCTCAGAGATCATGTGGAAAATATGAAGGGCGTGGAACCGGAGGGTTTTTAACATATTGGAGGAATGTTTTCGTTGTTATTATAATTTCAGAGCACCTTTGAGATTCCGATTAGCACCAACAGTTGGATGCTTTCTGAAGAGAACCATATCTTTCTGTATTGCTTTTACATGGTATATATATCTTGTCTACAGTATTTTCCATCATGTCAATAAGATAATCAACTTCATCCAGAAAAAGAAAAAACCATAAAAATGTCCTAGAAATTCTTCCTCAGCAATTTCCACTGATACAACTAACGACTATTCATTTTTAAGGCTACAGAATTTTGTAAATTTTGACCGGTAATATTGCAACTAGATGTAGAGGTACTTACACACTTCTTCACCCTTGGTACTTCTACAAGAAGCCTGATTTTCTAACCATTAGAAAAAAAAATTCAGAAAAAGGTACCAAAAATGAGGGACTACTTCAAATCGAGAAGCATCTATGGCTTTCAACCTAAATGGTTTCAATTTCAACCAATCTGTAGTTGACAGTCAAGGTCGTGTAATTAATACTTGGGCTGATATCATTAACCATGCTAACCTTGGTATGGAAGTTATGCATGAACGTGACCGAACGCCCGAAAGAAGTTCTTTCTCCATCGAACGGGAATGGACGAAGAACGAGGAGGCATTCTTATAGAGTACTAGATATAGTTAAAAATAGCAGAATGTAGGAAATATACAAGTACAAAGTCTGATTTCATTAAAGAAATATACAAGAATAGAAAGACTAAGAATGAGAAGAAGTACTTCAAGACTCCAACCAACCAGAAAGAAATGTTCAGTACAAGAGATCAACTTTACTCTAAGTCAACCTGGAATAATATGTACGTAAATTAAACTATCATTTTACCACCATCAACTGTAACGAAAAGCAAAAAGAATAACACTGCTTCCTAATAAAAGTACCTACTATCTGCTGTACAGGCAAGATGCCACAATCTCAGCAGCTAATTCTTTCTGAGAAAAGCTTATTATCATAATATTTCAAATCCACCATGGTAAATCTCTGAGCTAGATGGAACTAAATATGTTATCACTTCCAACAAGGGAACCACCAATATCTTGACCACATTTGAGAATACTGCCTACCTAAGTCACTGAGTTAGAGTTGGCAACTTCTCACATTTTATGAACATGATAACATGAATGTGTAATACTTCTTTAGGGAAGATAACTGAGAAATTATACCTCAATCATTCAAAGGCATCAGTTCAATCTTCTTCTTCTTGTTTCACGAAAAATTCCGTTATCTAAATCTGAAAGCCTCAAGAAACCACTTCTCCTCCCGGAAGATAATGAAGATCGACTCACAGGCAGATTTCCAGCATCAGTTGTAAGGTTATCCAGCTGAAGTGCAGCATCAGAAACTTCATTTGATTGAGAGGAGGAAGGAACAGATGACGTAGCAGAGCTTGTCTCCGCAATTGAATCCAGAGTCTGACCTTCTGATCGTATGATAGCAGCATCTCTTCTCAAAGAATTATCATCATCAGCTGCAACGTGACTAATTGGTAAAACTTGTGAATTGTTTCTTTCGTGAATGCGGTCTGTGAGTGATGCTGCAAGGTCCTCAAACATCTGTTGTGCATTTTCTAATTCCGATGAAAGAGAGGCAGCACCCTCTAATAATACTCTCGGAAACACTCGGGAGCGTAGTCCCCGGCTCCCTATGGGATCAGCATTTTGCAACTCATGAGAGCTGCTCAGAGAACTTGAACTAACGTCACCAGTCGCAAGTTGCTGTGACGGCTGATCCCCCAATCCAATACTGGTCCTAATTCGCCTAAGTGCTTCTGCAACTGGGATATGAGACAAACCCCGAGTCACACGCTGCTGTCTAACACTCTCTACTCTATGTGCTTTTGGCCTTGGTGGTATTTTGAAACCACACTCCACAAGTTCTTTGGAGCAGTAACTGTGGCCATTACCATAAATTGGAGTAACATTTTCATCTATAACCTCTCCCTTGCAAACAGGACACTCTTTCGTACTCAAATCAACATAAGGCAACTGATAAAAGCATGACCAGCAATATAAATGGCCGCAACAAGTCAAGATAGGTTCTTTAGCCATATCTAAACATATATTACAATCAAAGAAACTTCCACTTCCACCATCCTTACCTACTTTTTTAACCGCTAAATCCATCTCCAATGCCTTTGCTACTAAATGGGATCTATCTCTTTTGCATCCTTTTTCTTGCATCTCATTATCCACTATATTACCAGTATCATCAGAAGAAGAAATAAGAGCTTGGGAACGCCACCTTTGGCGTTGCCAAGCTCGAGCTGCAACAGCCTCAAGCTGCAGAATTCTTTGCTCTATCCTACTATGAGCAGTTTCCAAATCATTCAACAAAGACCCTAATCCTAAAGTTGTACCAGAAGATGACTCCATAGGTTCCTGGTTCAAATCAAGATCCATTACTACACCATTCATCAAATTATCCGCCATCCAAGAATCCCTTTTCAAGTCTGTTTCTCAAAAAAGAAAAAGAAAAAAAGAGTCAGTAAATAAAAAACATATGGTCTAAACAGGGGAAAACTGAACATTCAAGTCAATATATAAAGAAAAGAGAGAGAAAACAAATACTAAAAACCTGCATAAAAGAGATAACCCAAGTATCCGAATTAAAGGAATCAATAGCATGTACATTGATTTGGCCGTCCACGATGGGTTCTTCTGCTTCTACAAATAGCTTCCGAGGTCTTCCGACAGAGGGAGAGAGATATATAGGTCTGCTGAGGAGAGTTCTCGAGGGACAAGAAAGTTTCGCGGGGGGAGGAGGACGTTGAGGGTTGAGACGAGAAAGGGAGGGAGGATAGATGGGTGATGGGTTTGGCGCAAATTTTGGGCCAGTGGAATTGTGACTTGTGGGAGTAGAGTCGTCAAAAAGATAAAAACTGCACGCAGTCAAATTGCTTGTATTAATAGGGGTGGCTAACGGGCCGGGCCCGGGCCAAACGGGCTAAGCGGGCCGGGCTATGCGGGCCGGGCTAAGCGGGCTCGGGCTATGCGGGCCTGGGTTATGCGGGCCCGGGCTAAACGGGCCCGGGCCATATGTGTGGACCCGGCCCCCTACGGACCTAAGCCCACATGGGCCCGGGCTAAGTGGGCCGAGCCCGCGGGCCAAGCGGGCCTAAACGGG